>MU763080.1:0-15458 GCA_026770625.1 Nicotiana glauca | reverse complement strand
TTATGTTCAATTTTTATTATTATTGTTGAATCTGAAAGTATATTTGTTAAGGATGTTGTTCAAAATAATTTCACTTGGTTCTTGGTTGTTCTTCATTTAGTTTGATTTTGTTAATTGAATTTGATTAAGAATTTATTATAGTTGCTATATTTTGGTTGATTGATTTAGGTGAATTGGTTATAGCTGATAAGGGTTGAATAGTAATTTTTAGTAATTTCGGGGGTATTTTTGGAATTTAAAAGTTAGACAATTATTTGAATTAAGTATTTTGACCACTAGTTACTAAAGTATTATTAAAATAATATGGTGGGAGACAAGATATATGGTAGTGAGAACTAAAGTATTATTAAAATAATATAGTGGGAGACAAGACATTTAGTAGTGGGATTTAGGGGCTCAAGAAGATGGGATGTTTCTTTATTTTTTAATTATCAAAAGTGGTCTGTTTTGGAAATAAATAAGGGGAGTTTGGACAGAATTAAGGGAGACTTAAAAAAAATCTGGGAGTCTTAATTTGAGAGAAAAAATTGACTGGTCTTTCAATCTAAAAAAAGGGTCAGTAATTTAAGAGATAAAGAGTGAGGTCTTCCTTTGACTACTAAAAATCAGAATTAGTGTTGGTTCTTTGTTGAATTGAAGTTCCGAATTTGAGTCTGAAAGACAAAGAGTCAGAAATCTATTATCCTATTTGCATTTCTGGTTCAACTTGTTTCTGCCTGTTGATTGTTGTTGGTATTTTTGGGCGATCATTTGGTTTGTTCTTTGAGTTTGGCTGGTTATTTGTTAATATTTTCTTGGGGTGTTGCTGGAATTCTGCTGGTTTTATTAAAATCTGTTACTGGGCTGTTCTGTTTCTGTTGCTATTGCTGTGTTGTATACTACTCTACTGATTTTCTTCTTCTTTTGCTTCCAATACCAGGTACATGACTGTAACCTTGTCGATATTGTAAGCTGAAATGTGAAAGCATGAATACATATGAAGAATGGAACTTTGAAGTTTTAATTTAGCTTTTTCTTTGTTTCTTTTACTGATTGTATTTAGGCTATTTCATGTATTATTATTCTGTAAATTTCTGTCGCTTTGCATAACTAGGCATCTTGTAGTGATGTATTAAATAATACTCTACTTTAGTTTGGTTATTAGGTATTATATGTTTAAGCATGCTCATTACTGTCAAACTGTTTAATAATTGGAATAAGAGGAAAATAACATAAGTTGGTCTTTAGTGAATCGGCTTGGTAAAACTGGTTAGTTCATTAGCTATGAAGGTTTTAATATAATCAATAGTAGGTTAATCGTAAACATGTAGCTAAATTTAGTTAAAGCGTGAATTTGAATTATTTTCGTGAATTAGACATTAAGGCATGATTTGAGTTCCAACAAGACAAGATAACATGTAAGTTTAATAAACTTTCGAATAAGCATAAATGATTAAGGTTAATTCTAGTTTCAAATAGTTGTAAATAATTAATTCCAATGATTCAAGTCATCTAACAATGTGAGTTTAAACTAGTTATAGGATAATTAGTTTCTTTTGAATATATTATTTGTCGATTCCGTATTTTATTTTTAATTTCAATTTTAGTAATATTCCTTTCCGTTAACATTTGTCTTAATCTAGCAATTAATATGTTACGTTTTTTTTAAGCATGTAATTAACTAGGATTTTTCTCTTTTATTGTTAAAGAGAAAAAAAAAGTAGTCACTTTAGGATCATCCTTTTAAAATAAATGAGACGAGCCTCGCCAAATAAAATGCACAAGTTGCGGGGCCCTCATAAAAGTATACATTAAAATACTTAGATTTCGGGATGTGCCGTTTAGCAAATTTCACGGCCTTTCCAAAAATAATAATACGTTAGTCGTTTTAGGCGCGCTTTTAATAATTTACCTCCTTAAACTCGGATGCACATTTATGTGACCCAAATCCAAATCTCAACAGAGTCGAAATGTGTTGACAACCATGGGTGCACTGGTGCGACGTGGTTCAAGACGCATTTTCATGATGTTGCAATTCTTGTAAAATAATAATAATAATAATAATAATAATAAAAGCGTTTCAAAGTTAAAATTTGCACATAAGTTCATAATTGTGAAATCAGATAATTAAGCCGAATATGACATAACTAAAGTCGAAGAAATACCTGAATGGCTCGCGGGGCCGTAACGTTCAATGAATTCAGCCCACGTATGGGTCTCTTCCGCGAGAGGAAGCATACCGGATACCCACTGCTTAATATCAGTTATGAACCGGGGAGTGTGGGTTATTGATGCAAAATAATAGAAAAATCATAAGTATAATATAATCGGAACCACTAAAGTCACGTACAATAAAGTGACTCGATGGATAGGAATACTTACGTCTCGAATTCCACCTCTTAGGGAATCCGACGGGGTCAGACACTAGATGCTCCGTCTTGATAAAGAATTATCTATGCCAATAGCCTCGGTTAGTCCGATCGTCGGTTTGCACCACCAACCCCTTCGAGCCACGATGTTTTAGATGCAGCATGGTACCCCTCAGGTAGCTGGCGCTGAATAGCTGCAAAAGGTGGTGGACAGAGACCTCCAACCCAGCCAGCTCTGCGTATGTAGACCTTTTGGAGCTAGGTGGGTTGGAGGTCTTTGTCCACCACCTTTTGCAGCTATTCAGCGCCAGCTACCTGAGGGGTACCATGCTGCATCTAAAAAATCGTGGCTTGAAGGGGTTGGTGGTGCAAACCGACGATCGGGCTAATCGGGGCTATTGGGGTAGATACTTCTTTATCAAGACGGAGCATCTGGTGTCTGACCCTGTCGGATTCCCTGAGAGGTGGAATCCGAGACGTAAGTATTCCTATCCATTGAGTCACTTTATTGTACATGACTTTAGCAGTTTCGATTATATCATCCTTAAGATTTTTCTGTTATTTTGCAGCAATAGCCCACACTCCCCGGTTCATAACCGATATTAAGAAATGGGTATCCGGTCTGCTTCCTCCCGTGGAAGAGACCCGTACGTGGGCTGAATTCATTGAACATTATGGCCCGTGAGCCTTTCAGGTATTTATTCGACTTTAGTTAGTCGCTTTCATAAACGTCGTCAGCTAAATCACTTTTGTATCTAGGTCGAAGTGCTCCTAAGAGGAGGGCGATGACATCCGCCTCCTCCCGATCAGATTTTGGTCAGACTATGCAGGAGATACTTTACGCATTTGTTAGGGAAGGGGTGACCGTAGTCTCTTTACCGGAGGCTGCTCCTGTGGAGGTGGTTGAGAGTGAGGCGAGGCCGTCGACATTGTCTCCGCAACCTGCGGACGAGCCTTCCGAGGGCGAGGAGCCTGAGGAGAGAAAAAGGCGGAGGCTCGTAACGGGTAAGGCGGTGGCAACTTGAGATGAAGAGGGTGACGGGCCTCATCAACCAACCAGACCCGTCTTTATGGCCGACACCATCCGTTCGGGGAGGCCGGCCAACTAGATAAGTGCTAATGTTGGTACCAGCTCGGCTCGTGTTGCCGAGGGGGCTCATCGCCCCTTGTCGGTGGCGATGTTGGGGAACCAACTGCTGAGGCCGCCGACGGGAATGTGGATGAGATAGCGGAAAACCCTGCATGTGTGGAGATGACAGCAGACAGATCTGGCCACCACATCGTGATTCCAGGGGCTTACAACTTGTTACAGCACAGCGAGCGGGCTATGCTGGGGATGGCCCTACTGTGTGTTGCCCCCGAGCGCGAGATGCTGAGCGCAGTCAGCGATGCGGAGCTGTCTCGGAGGGTCGCTGGTATGGCGTTACAGGTAACTTCTCTGTTCTTCTGTATGTCGTGAAGTTGATTTTGATGCGTACTAGCTCACATGCATTTATATATATTCTTTTTTATACCCTGGTTTTGGAAGTGGAGAGGAGGCACTGTGAGGAGAAGAAAGCGACCATTTTTTGATAAGACGATGAAGAAGTACAAACGGTATCGCTCCAAGCACCAAGCGGAAGCGGATCTTATCTGGCAAGATCCAAAATTCCAGGTGTTCCGGGAGGGACTCGAACAGAGGGAGACGCAATTGAGCCGCAGGGCGTCGGAGCTGGAGAGAATGGATGAGGAGCTGGTGAAGGCTGTGGCTCGTAATAGCGAGTTGGAATCACTCCTCAAATTGAAGGAGGAGGATTTGGACCTCAGCCGTGGTGTGGCGGCGGGGGTAACTGATCTTCATCGTAGAGTGGCGGCTTTGACAGCCGAGCTCAAATCTATGGCTGTTGAGATCGACGTCCTCAGGCGTACTACCCCGTCATGGCCCGGGGACGCGGCCCAAGATGCGCAAGAGATGTGGATATATGCGTAGGCCAAATTGGACATGTATCAAAAACTTCTTATTGTGGAACGTGCCTCTGAGGAGGAAGTTCGAGAATAGTGGCGCGAGGCTCATGCCGCTCGTGTGGCTTGTCGGACTCGAGCCGGTACGTGGGCTGAATTCATTGAACGTTATGGCCCCGTGAGCGCTTCAGGTATTTATTCGACTTTAGTTAGTCGCTTTCATAAACGTCGTCAGCTAAATCACTTTTGTTGCCAGGTCGAAGTGCTCCTAAGAGGAGGGCGACGGCATCCGCCTCCTCCCGATCAGATTTTAGTCAGAATATGTGGGAGATACTTTACGCATCTATTAGGGAAAGGGTGACCGTAGTCTCTTTACAGGAGGCTGCTCCTACGGAGGTGGTTGAGAGTGAGGCGAGGCCGTCGACATCGTCTCCGCAACTTGTGGACGAGCCTTCTGAGGGCGAGGAGCCTGAGGAGAGAAAAAGGCGGAGGCTCGTAATGGGTAAGGCGGTGGCGACTTGAGATGAAGAGGGTGACGTGCCTCATCAACCGACCAAACCCGTCTTTATGGCCGATGCCATCCGTTTGGGGAGGCTGGCCAACTAGATAAGTGCTAATGTCGGTACCAGCTCGACTCGTGTTGCCGAGGGGGGCTCATCGCCCCTTGTCGGTGGCAATATTGGGAAACCAACTACTGAGGCTGCCCACGAGAATATGGATGAGATAGAGGAAAACCCTGCACGCGTGGAGATGACAACAGACAGATCTGGCCGCCGCATCGTGATTCCAGGGGCTTACAACTTGTTACAGCACAGCAAGTCGGCTGTGCTGGGGATGGCCCTACTGTGTGTTGCCCCCGAGCGCGAGATGCTGAGCGCAGTCAGCGATGGGGAGCTGTCTTGGAGGGTCGCTGTATGGCATTACAGGTAACTTCTTTGTTCTTCTATATGTCGTGAAGTTGATTTCGATGCGTACTAGCTCACATGAATTTATATATATTCTTTTTTAGACCCTAGTTTTGGAAGTGGAGAGGAGGCGCCGTGAGGAGAAGAAAGCAACCATTTTTTATAAGACAGTGAAGAAATACAAACGATATCACTCCAAGCACCAAGCGGCGGCGGATCTTTTCCGGCAAGATCAAAAATTCCAGGTGTTCCGGGAGGGCCTCGAATAGAGGGAGGCACAATTGAGCCGCAGGGCGGCGGAGCTGGAGAGAATGGATGAGGAGCTGGTGCAGACTGTGGCTCGTAATAGCGAGCTGGAATCACTCCTTAAACTGAGGGAGGAGGAGTTAGAGCTCAGCCATGGGGTGGCGGCGGAGGTAACTGATCTTCATCGTAGGGTGGCGGCTTTGACAGCCGAGCTCAAAGCTAAGGCAGCTGAGATCGACGTCCTCAGGCGTACTGCCCCGATACAGCGCTGGGACACGGCCCAAGATGCGCACGAGATGTGGATATATGCGGAGGACAAATTGGATGTGTATAAAAAACTTATTGTTGTGGAATGTGCCTTTGATGAGGAAGTTCGAGAATAGTGGCGCGAAGCTCATGCAGCTCGTGTGGCTTGTGGGTACAGCTCCGACTCTCCTGATCGAGAGGGTTACACCTCGAAGGACGTCAATCGGCTCGAGTCCGACCAATGGTTTAATGAGATTTACCGCCTCGGTGGCGATAGTCGAGAAGGAGAGCGAGCGAATGGCGATGGTAAATCTGGCGAGGCTCCTTAGGACTTGTATAGGTTTTGCCTTTTTTCTTTTTTGGAATGTAATAGGAGTCCTCCATGGGACTAAATGTATATAATGTTTTGTTATAGTGAAAGAGTTATACTTTTGTGTTGTTCTTTTGTTTATACGTTGTTTGTCACCGTCGAGCTTGGCCGGCGCATCGGTTGTGACAGCTTTTGGCCCGAAAGATGTAATTTTAACTTTTGTTGAAGCATTATCCGTCGTTATTGAGCGGGGTCGGCGATCACTGGCGATGGCCTTTGGTCCATAGGATGTAACTTCAACTGTCGTTGAAGTGTTATCCGTCATCGTCGAGCGGGATCGATGATCATTGGCAATGGCCTTTGGCCCATAGGAGGTAACTTTGACTGTCGTTAAAGTGTTATCCGTCATCGTCGAGTGGGGTCGACGATCACTGGCGATGGCCTTTGGCCCATAGGATGTAACTTCAACTGTCGTTGAAGTGTTATCCGTCGTCGTCGAGCGGGGTCGACGATCATTGGCGATGGCCTTTGGCGTATAGGATGTAACTTCGATTGTCGTTGAAGTGTTATCCGTCATCGTCGAGTGGGGTCGACGATCACTGGCAATGGCCTTTGGCCCATAGGATGTAACTTTGACTTTTGTTGAAGTGTTATCCGTCGTCGTCGAGAGGGGTCGACAATCCCTGGCGATGGCCTTTGGCCCATAGGATGTAACTTCAAGTATCATTGAAGTGTTATCCGTCGTCGTCGAGCGGGGTCGACGATCATTGGTGATGGCCTTTAGCCCGTAGGATGTAACTTCAACTGTCATTGAAGTGTTATCCGTCATCGTCGAGCGGGGTCGACGATCATTGGTGATGGCCTTTGATGCTTACAAAATGGAGAAGGTGGTCTTAACCGCTTACATATTGGAGAAGGTGTCCTTAGCCGCTTACATATTGGAGAAGGTGGCCTTAGCCGCTTACATAATGGAGAAGGTGGCCTTGGCCGCTTACATAATGGAGAAGGTGGCCTTGGCCACTTACATAATGGAGAAGGTGGCCTTAGCCGCTTACATAATAGAGAAGGAAGCCTTGGCCGCTTACATATTGGAAAAGGTGGCCTTGGCCGCTTATATAATGGAGAAGGTGGCCTTAGCCGCTTACATAATGGAGAAGGTGTCCTTGGCCGCTTAAATAATGGAGAAGGTGGCCTTGGCCGCTTACATAATGGAGAAGTTGGCCTTAGCCGCTTAAATAATGGTGACTAAACTAAGCTAGTCCCTTTATTACATCGGCCTGGAGAACGCGTCGAATGGCCGGTATGATAAACCTATCTCCATACGCCCCTGGTGTCCCCTTCGCCGCCTTGTTAAAAACCTCCCCGAGAAAACCCAATTGGGACAAAACTCGAGTAAGGGAAAAAGAGTACGACTCGGGAGACACCCTTTAAAAATGGAAGTACTTGAGGTGGGCAACGTTCCAGTTTTTTTGGAGTGTTTTTCCTTCTATTGTTTCCAACTGGAATGCTCCTTTGCCTGCATCTGCTGTGATTTTATATAGCCCGCTCCAGTTGGTGCCCAGTTTCCCTTCGCTCAGGTCTTTTGACGCCAAAGTTTTGGCTTTGAGTACGTAGTCGCGTACTTTGAGTGGTCGTATTTTGGCTTTTTTGTTGTAATACATTTCGACCTGTTGCTTTTGAGCCGTCATTCTTATGTGGGCCATATCCCTTCGTTCTTCGACCTCGTCGAGGTCTTGAAGCCTACCTATGTCGTTATCTGCTCCGCTGGTATGTGAATATCTCAAGCTTGGTTCTTCGATTTCAACTTGTATAACCGTGTCGGTTCCGTAGACCAGCGAGTATGGTGTATCTCCTGTGCTGGATTTGGGCGTTGTCTGGTATACCCATAGTACCTCTGGTAGCAATTCGGGCCAAAGCCCTTTGGCTTCTTCGAGTTTCTTCTTTAGTATGTTCAATATTGGTTTGTTGGAGGATTTTCCTTGACCGTTGGTGGCAGGGTGATATGGCATGGAGAGTATCCGTTTGATGTGCCATTTGTCGAAGAACTCCGTTATCTTTTTGCCGATAAATTGTGGGCCGTTGTCGCAGCTGATTTCCTTGGGAATGCCGAAGCGTCATATGATGTTTTTCCATATGAAGGCGATGACTTCTTGTTCGCGTATTTGGGCGTACGCACCTGCTTCTACCCATTTGGAGAAATAGTCAGTCAAAACTAACAGAAATCGTACCTTTCCTCGTCCTGCTGGAAGGGGACCAATTATATCCATTCCCCATATGATGAAGGGCCAAGGTGACGTTACTAAGTGTAGGGGCTCTCCCGGTTGATGTAACATTGGAGCGTACTTTTGGCACTGTTCGCACTTGCGAACATATTCTGTTGCATGCTTTTTCATTAAGGGCCAGTAGTACCCGGCTCGGATGATGCAACGGATGAGGGCGCGATTGCCGGTATGCGCTTCGCAGTGGCCCTCTTCAAGCACTTGCCTTGTTTGGTGCGGCCCTAAGCACTTAGCGAGGGGTCCGCCAAATGTTCTTTTGTATAGATCGTGATTTATTAGGCAGTATCGGGCGGCTTGTACACGGAGCTTTTTGGTTGCTTTTTTGTCTAGCGAGAGTGTCCCGTCCTGCAGGTACGAGATAAACTGGTTGCACCAGTCCCAAGTTAGATTTAAAGAGAGTACCTCAGTGTGATCTATGGCTGAATCGAGGAGGGTGACTATATTTCCCATTGTTGAAGTTTTTGGTGGCTGCAGCCAATTTGGCTAGGCCGTCTGTTTTGACGTTCTGCGCCCTCGGGATTTGTTCCAGGCGGCACTCGTCGAACTCGGGCATCAACTTGTGAATTTCTTATTGATATTTCTGCAGTCTATGTTCCTTGATCTGGTAAGTCCCGGTGACCTGGTTCACCGCGAGTTGAGAATCGTGATGGAGGACGAGTCGTCGAGCTCCGTACTTGATGGCTAACCTCATACCTGCAATCACAGCCTCGTACTCAGCCTCGTTGTTAGTCATCTCGGGACATCGTATGGACTGACAAATTATTTCGCCCATGGGGACCTCGAGTACGAGTCCCAGTTTCGATCCCGAGGCATTAGAAGCGCCATCAGTGTAGAGGGTCCAGAGGTTGGTATTAGGAGTGGCACGAATGGCCTCTAGTTCCGCTTCCGGCAGAATCTCTTTGTTGAAATCGGCGACAAAATCTGCAAGTACCTGCAACTTGATGGCATTTCTGGGGTGATAAGATATGTCATGCTCGCTGAGCTCTATGGCCTATCTGGCGAGCCTGCCCGACAACTCGGGTTTGTGTAGGATGCTTCTCAGGGGGAAGGTCGTTATTACTTTTATGTGGATGACACTGAAAGTAAGGTCTAAGATTTCGTGAAGCTACGACTAGTGCCAGGGCTAGCTTCTCGAGGTGTGGATACCGTACTTCGGCGTCCACTAGTGTTTTGCTGATATAGTAAATAGGAGACTGCGTACCTTTGTTTTCATGGACCAGGACTGCGCTGACAGCGACTTCGGACACCGCCAGGTATACTAACAAGGGTTCGCTTTAACTAGCAATGGTGGTGAAGACATGTATTCTTTTAATTTGTTCAAAGCCTCGGCGCGTTCCTCGTTCCATTGTAGTCCGTGATCTTTTCTCAATACGTTGAAAAATTTATGGCATCTGTCAGAGGATTGTGAGATGAACCTGGATAGGGAGGTTATTCGCCCTGTCAGCTTTTGTACCTATTTTTTGCTATTCAAGGTCTCAGGTATTTTGTCTATTGCCTTGATCTGGTCCGGGTTGACTTCAATACCTTGTTGTGATACGAGGCAACCCAAGAACTTCCCTGATGCTACGCCGAATGTGCACTTTTCTAGGTTCAGTTTTAGCCCATACTGTAGTAGTATCTCAAAGGCTTCTTTCAGATGGTCGAGGTGGTCTTCTTTGTTTGCCGATTTTACCAGCATATCATCGATGTAGACTTCCATTGTCTTGCCAAGTTGTTCCTTGAACATTCTGGTAACCAGTCTCTGATACGTAGCTCCTACGTTTTTGAGTCCAAAGGGCATCACCTTGTAGCAATATGTCCCCTGGTGGGTGATGAAGGTTGTCTTTTTTTGGTCCTCCTCGGCCATCATGATTTGGTTGTAGCCGGAGTAGGCATCCAAGAAGCTTAGCAGCTCATGTCCTACTGTGGCGTCGATCAACTGGTCGATGTGAGGTAACGGGAACGAGCCCTTCGGGCATGCTTTGTTAAGGTCGGTAAAATCAACGCACATCCTCCATTTCCCATTTTTTTTTTACCATAACAACATTGGCGACCCATTGGGGATATTTTGATTCCATTATGGACCCGTTGGCTAGTAACTTATCTACCTCTTCGCTGATGGCCTCGTTGATTGCAGCGTTGAACTTTCTTCTAACTTTCCGCACGGGTGGGTATAGTGGATCGACGTTCAGCTTGTGGGTGGCGATATCTCTTGGTATCTCGGCATATCTGAATGAGAAAAAGCAAATAGATATGCGTGGTTAATTAGGAATTCATGGTACTTACTTGGATCGCAGAGGTTGTGTCTGATGTAGGCTTTCTTTGTGTGGTCGGTGTTGTCCAGTTGTAGTGGGTCGAGATCCTCGACCGTTGCTTTGTAGGCTTCTACAATATTCGAATATTTGATGTCTTCCATTGTCGGGTCGATCTTAGTCCCTGACACTGCTGATTACTATGCTTTCGCACTTGCTCCTTTCAACTGTTTGGTGTGTGAGCAGTCTTGAACGATCGGTAGTATTCTTGCGCGGTGCGCGGTGCGCGGCTCGCCCCGAATGCTTAATACTCCCCAAGGTGTGGGGAACTTGATCACTTGGTAGAAGCTTGAGGGGACTGCCCGCATGGCGTGTATCCATGGTCGTCCTATGATGGCCATGCAGCATGGTACTATCCTATCCTCGAGCCTTATTTGCGCGAGGACTCTTGGATGGATAATACAAGCGCCGCTTCCATCATCAACCATGATTCTCTTAACATCAGTGTCAGCAATATGTAAAGTTATGACCAAAGCATCATAATGAGGAAAAGACAAACCGTCGGCATCAGACTTATCGAATGTGATACTTTCTTCAAAGTCGTCATACCGTTTGTGGGCAATTTTTCGTTTCAGTTTGTGCGAGGTGGCAATTTTACATGGTTAATTGCTGAATTGTCGCCTCCTCCGACGATCATATTGATGGTGCGCGCTAGCGAAGGTGGCTTTGGCTGCCCCTGAGGTTGTTCCCGCCCTCGTGCGAAGTTGATCTTTCCCTTATTGCTGAATAGCTCCCTCAAGTATCCTTGGTTCAGCATTCTGACTACCTCCTGTCGTAGCCCTATGTAATCTTCGGTTTTATGCCCTCGTTCCTGGTGGAACTCGCACAGGACATTTGACTTCTTCGTGGCGGGGTCTGATTTCATTTTCTGCGGCCATTGTACCTTGGTTCTTCGCTTCTCCAGTGCGTACACTATTTCTGAGGGAGACACGCAAAAGTTATGGGTAGATAATAAAGGGGGCATACCTCTTTCATTACGGAGTGAGGCGACATGTCGCTGTAGTGCTTCTGTGTGTCTTGGCGGTAGTGGATGCGAGGATTTGATGTAAGGTTGATGCCATTCTTTTGGTGAAGCGCGAGGATTGTTCCCGCCGGCCCTCGCTGCGTCGATCCCTTCTTGCCTCTGACTGTATAGTCGTGAGCCGCTGGGCTGGTCCGTTGAGGTCATCCTCATCTGCTCGTACCTCGGCACAGTAGGCGTTATGGATCTCCTCCCATGTGGCCGGAGGATACTTCATGAGTCGGTTGGTTGCTTTCGAACCATCTCTGCTCAACCCATTTGGAAAGCTGCGACCACCATGCCTTTTGATATGTTTGGTAGGCTCTTCCTTACTCTGTTGAATCTGGCCAGGAAGTCCCTGAGTCCCTCCCCTGCTGTTTGTCTGATGGCGAAGATATCGTTGACCCTGGCCTCTGCTTTCTTTGCTCCTGTGTGGGCGGTGGCGAACTTATCCGCCATTTCTTTGAATGTTGATATTGTTCTAGCTGGTAGCTGCGAGTACCATGTTAATGCCCCCCTCCCCGCCATCAACGTTTCTCCGAACTTTTTCAGCAGTACGGATGGTACTTGTTCCTTTGACAGATCGTTACCCTTCATAGCGGTCACATAATGGATCAGGTGGTCTTCGGGGTCTGTCTTCCTATCATATATCCTTAAGTAAGGTGGCATCTTGAAGGTTTTTGGGATCGGGTGAGGTGCAACTTCTTCGCTATATGGTTGTTCGACGAATCTTCCCATGTCACGCTGCGGTAGTAACTTAGGAGCGCCGGGAATTTTGTCTACTCTTTCCTGATGCTCTTTCATTTGATCCCGAAGTGCCTTGTTTTCGTTCTCCATTTCCTCTATTTTTTTAAGGATGGTTGCAAGTGTGTCATCACTGGTCTGGTCGTTTGTGTGGTTGTTGTTTGTACGTACAGTATGGGGTTCCCTGGTGGTAGTGATGTCTGTCGTCAACGGGTTCTTGATGTTGCTTTGGGGTGATTTTTCGAGCAAGCTTCCTAGGGTGTTCATCATCCACTCTTCCAGTAGCTTTTTGACCACCGGGAATGGTGTTTATTTGACTACAGACGTGGAAGCTCCCTTTTCGTGCAAGATCGTCAAATCTTCAGATGGAGAGGGTGAGATTTCTCCTTCTTGAGTGCTACCAGGCGTTATGCTAAAGATGTTTTCTCTGCCGGCCTCGTTGAGGGGGCCTATGAGGTTGGTTGTGACGCCTGCTATTGCTTTCAATCTTGCGTCATTTTCTGCCATTTTTCGATTTCAGTAGGGTGTGAAGGAAGGTGATTTGTTTTTGATATTCTAGGTGCAAACTATGATTTCGATTGCCAAAATCCCCACAGACGGCGCCAAATTGTTTTACTCGAAAGTTAATAAATACTTTGCAAGTAAATACAATAAAAAATAGATCAAAGGTAAATCGTAATCGAAAATAATAAGACCTAGAAATGTGAATTATATATCTTATTACTTTTGATAGATTGAGTGTTTCAGAGAATAGGAGGTAGAGAGAGAAAGAGAGAGAGAGAGCTTGTATTAGAAAAAGATCTGATCCCATTTACAACATTGGGATCCTCCTTTATATAACAGAAGAACCCCCTCGAAATAATAAAATAATACAGGAGTAGGTCACGTGCCTTCGAGGGGACGACGAGACTTAAGGGCACGTTTTCGCTCCGACATTGTGAGGTCGTACCCACACTACAACTACTGCTTAGTCATGGGTCGTTGCTATCGTAGTGGGTAAAATTTGACCCTATACAATTTTGTCTTTTTTTTTTAATTAGATTGAACCAACACATGAAAGGCCATAGACATGTCAACTTTAATTTCAAATAGCTATTAACCATGTATTTCAATATCCTTACCTCTGTTTTACGAGGCAGAATTGAGACCCGCCCGGGGCTCGCCCCAGGGCAGAGCACTCGTAAAACGCCCCTGGGCTTATGTGTGAGGGTTAGTTCTGTGAGACTTACACCTCAGCTGTCAGGGCTTACGCCTCGGACTCGCCCAACGCCTACTGTACTGGGCTCGCCTAATAGAACTTTATGCAATTGTATGTAACTAACCTTGTAAATCCTCAATTTTTTTAATAAGTCGTTGACTATTCAAAGTACTTTTTTAATCATAAATCATTAAGTTGAGAATTGAGAGTATTTTATGTCATAATTAAAATAAAAATTATTATACGTTATCCACTAAGATTGCTATGATCAGAGACGGATGTAGTGTAATAACTATGGGTTCAACTGAACCCGTAACTTTCGATGTAGAGTAAAAATTTATACGTAAAATTTGATCAAAATTGCAAAAACAGTATATGTGAACCCATAACTCTAAAAATATAATGGGTTCAATGTTAAAAACATTAAAATTGAACCCATAGGATTTAAATCCTAAATCCGCCTCTGGCTATGATTACCACAAGTTGAGTCAGTGAATTCCGAATACTAAGTGATCGATTACCACAAGAAAAAAATAAATTTTCATTACATTATTACTAGAATTTAACGCATGATAGTAGACCAGTTATCAATTTTACAAGGTTATCGGTTAATCTTATTATAATTTACTCTTAATTAACATATAACAGTGAAAATGCATAGAAGTTGAACCCGAATAACTATTTGCAGGTTGATACTAATTTTCTGGTGACCTGCAGTCCTGACTTAGTTGACTTTTCTTAAGAAATTAAACATAGTCAACGGCCAATTATAAATACTACCAAATGATATCAATATATTGCATCATTTTGCGAAGTATTACGTTAATTCTCCTCTAATATTAAATAGTTGGTGGTACTATTTTAACACTTTAATATGAGGAATAATAGAGGAGAGGAAGAAAAGTCTTTAAGTTATAAATTTTTTGTTGTTTTAATTTATACATTGTTTGCTATTTGACTGAGTTTTCTTGGATTAATTGACTTAAGGACGTTGAATGGAATTATTATTATGATTTCTTTTCGAAATAGCATGGTTGACCACAGAACCAATCATGTAGTATGTCTTTCTCACATCTTAAAAAAAACTGGAATTCGTATGCACATTAATTAACATATCCTATTTATGACAAATTCAAAAAATTAGCATTGACAATTTAAACACTTGACCTAGCAAAGGAATGATATGCTCAGTTAACAATAGGATAAATATGTTTTGTTTAATTGCAACAAAAGAGAAAGCTCAACATCAAATGGAAGAAGAATTAGGGGCCATTTGGTTCAAGACAAGGATTATCCAAGTATTATATTCTTAATATTATAATCCTGCCTCCTAAGCCCTATATGAGATTGATAACCTCACAATTTTGGTATAAACAGATTAATAGCCACATCAAACATCAAATAGATTTAATCCCAATGGAATAGTAAATTTAAAAGAACGCGTTGGAGTGAGAAATGATGAAACAATTAAGTAACACTTTTGCAAATCTAATAAGAGTTACGTTTCTTGTAATTACATAATAACATTTCAAAGTGAATATCATGGTCAATAATTAGTTTTGTGTTGTAATATAACAAATACGAATAAATAGCAAAATCACTGATGTTTAGCTAAAAGTATATATATTTATATCTATATCGCCTCATGTTTTACTTTTGTTTCGCGGATTTAAGATGTAAAATGTGTTGATTTATATTAATTTGAGGTGTTTTATGTGTAGGAATGATCCGGGAGCAACTGGGATCGAAATATGCAAAATTAGAGCCTAAACGGATGAAAACATAAAAATTGAAAATTGCAGCGCCACAGGCAGTGCCTAGCGCTACATGTGGCGCCAGAGTCAGTAGCTAAAATGTCATAGTGCAATTGAGGGCGCCTACTGATCACGCCCAATGTATATCCTCTAAATAGGATTCTGCGGACGTTGCAAATAAAACCCAAGTATTAAG
>MU763077.1:41694-101545 GCA_026770625.1 Nicotiana glauca | reverse complement strand
ATATATTTTCTTTTCTTTTCATTTATTCACTTTGCCTTTTTATCTTTTAACGGTGGTCGAATCTTATGGGGATTGCCTACGTATCATGTCCCCGCATGAATCAGACCGGGCGTAGTTCTGCCACAAGTGTAAAAATAAAGACATCATTTTTTGGATTTTTAAATTTTTATTATCAAAGCATTCTATTTACAAGGCTAAAACATTTTTGAAATGAAGACTTGAAACAGACTAGAGACTTTGATGCATAAAGGAAATTACAAACTTCGACGGACAACAGACTCTAAAAATAAAGAAAATACAGACTCAACTAGGTATTCTTCAGAGCTTTAAATTTTTGTGCCCGCGGGGCGTTGTTCGGCCTTGCCGCGGGCTTTGGTGCAAGACCCCTTTGCAGACCCTTCAATTCTTCCATTATCTGGTGGACATAACCCATGACTGAAGCAAAGAGGGTAGTACGGGGCATTTCCTCACATGCTAGGCACCTCATGGTGATGTAGTGCCCGATCTCTTCGATTCTACCCCTGATTCTATCCCTTTCCATAAGCAGTTGTTCTATTCGTTGATTCTTTGCTCCCAGCACTTGAGCGTTGCCAGCGAGTTGATCTTGGAACTTATCCATTTGTTCTTCCATTCGTGCCATCAAATCATAGCAGCGTTTCCTGTCAGTTCTAGCATCTCGGGCTTGTTTAAAGAACTGTTCTTTGAGAGTGAAATTTGTTTCTCTTAATATAGCGATGGTCCCTTCATAATCCCTCTTTACTTGCTGCAGGTGCTTTGTTCACGCTACTGTACCTTTTGACCATCTGGCTCGAATTCTTGCTATGCTAGCTTCTGCCCTTTCCAAACCCTCTCGTCTTTCAATGACCTGATTTCTCAACCCAACTATCGTCCTTTTGTCGGCCCGACTCCTCTGTTGGTTGTTGGCATCCATTCTGACTCGTCGGATTTGGGTTTTCAGGGCCTTGCTTTCTTGGGCCAATCTGTTCTTTTCACCTGTATCAGCATCAATTTGCAAGCTATTTTCATATCCCAGGTCCTGAACCTGCTATTTCAGTTTGCCGATTTCCATAAGGTATTCTTCTTCTTTTACTAACCAACCCCACGGTTCTTGTGATGACTCAGCAAAATCCTGGATGTGAGGCCTTTTGGTCGGCTGTTCTGGGCTATTTCTTGCAATGTCCTTCTTTATGTACTAGGCGAGATAAGCAGGTGAGACTTCACCTTGGGATGGGTCCTGTACTTGAGTACTGGCCGACAAGTACTGGCATTCACTCCATATACATCGAACGGTCTCTTCATGAAATTGGCCGTCGATGCTGACCTCAACCGCATAAATACTGAGATCTTCGTCTGGGTGTACTACCTGACACCTTCCCAATTGCCTCATCACCCGGTAGGGTGCATAAGATTGAATGCCTCAGAGTCCCATCAGGAGGAAGTAAGGACCTGTGGCGGGCATATACACAATTTCTTCAACAGGAAGCCAACCCAATGTCCACCCTATTTGTACCGCGGTGATGGCACGGAGATAGGACACCCAGTCATCAAACCCTTCCGGCATTCTGAGCCCTGAAACCCTCTTGTCATATTCTTCAATCCAGCTTTTGTCTGTCGATCTATAGCTCATGCACTGAGGTTGACGACGCAAGTGCTCGATCATCCATATCTGCAATAACAAATTGCAACCCTCGAAGAAATATGCCCCGGCTTTACAAGCTGTAAGGGCTCGGTATATCTCGGATAATATCATAGGGGCGAGCGTGCTTTTGTTGTTGGTAATCAGCACTTTGACCACCCCAGCCACCTTCAAATCAATATTTTTGTCCTTCATGGGAAACACCACGATGCCCAAGAACGCTACTATGAAGGCGAACCGCCTATGTTCATCCCATTTTGTCCGATTCCCTCTGCTGCAAACCCCACTTTCTGGATCGTCGAACCCTCCAATATGCCCATACCTCTGGTATATGAATTGTAGAGTAGAAAACCCCCTATCCAACTCAGAGTACGGGATTCCCTTGCTTATCTTTAACAGGTCCATGAATTTGTGTGAATTGACGGCTCTTGGAGCAATCAGATATTTATGCCTTAGCCCCTCAGTAATGTCCATGTAACCTGCTACCTCCTCTAAAGTTAGAGTGAGTTCAAAATCTGAGAAGTGGAATACATTGTGGGTCGGGTCCCAAAACGTAACCAAAGCTTTTATGATATCACCCATGGTTCTGAAGTTAAACAAATTGGTGAGACCCCCCAGATGCAGTTTGATCTTATCTTGCTCTGAATCTTCCAAATCCTCCCACCATAAGCGCAACTCCAGAGGGATCTTGCTCCTAACTTTTACCGGCAAACTTGGACCCGTGCTCATTCTGCATATTTATTGTGGTGATTTTAAGCAAAAAAGAAAACTTTACTTGACTCAAAACAGACCTAACTATTTTTCTTCAAATTCAAAATTAAAGACTTGGTTTTCAAACACGGCCTTTCAGCGCCTCGGGGACGAAGAGTCTAAGGTTGTGTGGGTCAACCGGCCCAAATCTAAAAATGACCCAAAGGTAGCTGTTTATGCAAAGTCAGCCTTTCGGCGTCCCTTTCGGGAACATTCGGCTATTTTTGACAGAAATAACATCACCTGATTTATTTTAAAACTCTTTTTCTTGTTTTTCCGAAATAGCAATCTGACATTGCGAACACGGCCTTTCAGAGCCTCGAGGACGAGGATTTAAGGCTGTGTGGGCTAATTGGTCAAAAATCCACAAATGACCAAAAGTGGCCGTTTATGCAAAGTCAGCCTTACGGCGTCCCTTTCGGGAACATTCGGCTATTTTTGACATAAACGACGTCACCCGACTTTGTTTATGAAAAATTTAAAATTTTGACATTTGGCTATTTTTTGTGAAAAGGGGAAAGTTGGACCCTATGAGGGTTGCCTACGTATCTCACATTCGGTGAGAATCAAACATGCGTAGTTCGGGCTAAGAAAAATAGACTCAAATTTTGCAAATAAAACTCCTTTCTTTCAAATAAATCAAACTAAAAACACTTATTCTTTTTTTTTTCAATTCATTTTTTCTCAAAATTTCGGCGGAGTTTCAACGCCATTTGTATACTGGGTTTTTCTAACACAGGTGATTATCCCTCTACACTGTTATTTTCTCTTTCTCTTTTTCTCAATTTTCCCGTATTCCCGATTTTCAGAGGCCGGTCGGCATGCAAGTCTGAAGCAAATAAATGCATAAGGCAAACATAATGCAGCAGGATGGTCTTTTTCATTTCAGATTACCTGTCCTAGACGGACCCAACCCCTGTGTTGAGCCCCCTAAGTCAAATGCAACATGATGCAAACAAGCGTTCCTACTAGGGATCCGGCATGAATTCAAGTTATTCTAATTTTCAACCTGGTTTTATTGTTCTAGACTTGGCTTACCCGAGCGGACAACTCGAGCCGAGGATGGGAGCTGTGTACCGGTAACCAAAAGGCCATCCGATTTTGCAACTCCTCCAAATCCTCGTTCTACTTTTGGAATATGACACTAACAGAAAGAAGTCACGACCAGCGTGCACTCCTCAGGAGAGAGAAAAGAGGGGTTTCGGCACAATTTATATATACAGTTCAAATAATATCAAAGCGGTAAAGCATTTAGCACATATAGCATGAAACATGTAGAAAATCAGATAATATACACTCAAAATACAACAAATATACAAAGCTCGAATTCTTGAACCCTGAACCAAAGTTCTGGGTTGATTCCCCAGTGGAATCGTAAGAGCTGTCACATCTCTTTTTTCTGCTACCGCATCCCGCGAAAGGTGTAGTAAAGGGGAGTTTTTCCAATTAAAGGACAATCGAAACGGAATTTATTATTAAAAGTTGGAATCGCCACTTGAGAGATTTATGGTGTCCCAAGTCACCGGTTTGAATCCTGAATCGAGGAAAAATTGACTCCATAATACAGTCTACGAATCAGAAATCCGGATAAGGAATTCTGTTAACCCGGGAGAAAGTGTTAGGCATTCTTGAGTTCCGTGGTTCTACCACGGTCGCTCAACTGTTATATTTGGCCTATTTATCTGATTTTTAAAACATTTGAAACTTATGTGCAAATTTTAACTCTTCAACTCTTTTTATTATTATTATTATTATTTTTAACAAAGAATTGCAACGTTATGAAAGCGTATCTCAAATCACGTCACAGTCAATGTACCCGTGGTTATCGACACATTTTGACTCCCTTGAAATTTGGATTTGGGTCACATAAATGTGCAGCCGAATTTAAGGAAGTAATTTATTAAAGACGCGCCTAAAGCGACTAGCGTATCATTATTTTGGGGAAGGCCGTGAAATTTTGCTAATCGGCTCATCCCGAAGTCTAAGTACCTTTACAAACACGTATAGAAGGCCCCACAACTTATGTATCTTTTGTTTGTCGAGGCTCGTCTCATTTATTATTTTAAAAAGAATTGCAACGTCATGAAAATGCATCTCGAACCACGTCACAATCAATGTACCCGTGATTATCGAAAAATTTCGACTTCGTTGAGATTTGGATTTGGGTCACATAAATGTGCACCCGAGTTTAGGGAGATAACATTATTAAATACGCGCCTAAAGAGTCTAACGCGTTATTATTTTTGGAAGGCCGTGCAATTCGCTAAACGGCTCATCCCGAAGTCTAAGTATTTTTTTTTATATATACATCTATGAGGGCCCCATAATTTAAGTATTTTGTTTGGCGAGGCTCGTCTCACGTCTTATTTAAAAGGAAAACCTAAAAGCGACTATGATTTTCTATTTTTTCGTCTCTAATAATACAGGAAATGTCCTAATTAGCCATGGTTCAAGATTTAGTACTTAGGCCCATTAAACTCATGTGAAACCCGAATCTTTTAGTCATTCTTGCCTGTAACGAAAAATAACGCTTGCCTACAACAAGAACAAGAGCATGTTACTCTATTTACTTAACTGATGATGGATCCTTAAGTTCCAATAGATGCTAGATTAAATTTTTAAACTAAGTGACTTGATTAATTAATTCTACTAACATTCTTGAATAAGTTAGTTGTTTCAAGTTTAAGTAAGCTATAGATATTAACCACTAACATGCAATTACTTGTTCCTACGTTTAAATAGTGAGCTTAACGAATAAAGGAAAAGGTATCAAATACTAGCATCTTTGGCTGTAAGATTATAGGTACAAACAATACTGATATTCGATTTTATCTCAATGTTAACTGAAGTCAATACTAAACCATACTAAGTCTAATACTAATGAACACACATTAACAGTAAAAGATAGTCCTAATTATGTACAAAAACTTCACAATCTGTATTTTTTCATTGAGTTATGAATCAAATTTGGACCATACAACTATTTATCATTTATCTACTGAACTACAACTATAACATCCAACAAACAAATGCCCGAGCATTTTGCCTTTCATGTTTACACCTTGCAGCTACATCAAATTGAGTTCAGTTGTGTACCTGGTATTGGAAAATACAAGGAGAAGGATGAATCAGCAGCAGGTAATAACATCAGTAACACAGCAAAACAACAGCAACAACAACTTGGAATTCAGAATAACCAAAACTCAGTTTTAAAATAACCAGCACATCAACACCACTTGCAACCAGAAATATACTCAAACCAAAAGCCAAATCGATTTGTAAAACTCCAACAACAACAAACAATACCCAAATAGACTCAACTGAATTCGAACAGACTCAGAAGCAGAACCAGTAGACTTCAAAAATAGGTTCAGCAATCTACAGGGAGTAGGAATCAATATCTAGGACCCCAACTTATCTAGGAACCAATGGAACAGTAGCTTTTCAAGGTGTTTATGTATTTTTCTCAGAAAAACTGATCTTAGACTGATTATAGACTGACTTGGGGACTTCAGACTATTTCTAGCTCTCAAAATTGATTTTTCAGGATCCAAAAATCAGACCTCTAACTCTGTCCCAACTTCCCCTATTTATGCTAAAACAACAGACCTCTTATCATTCTTGAGACACTTAAACTAATACCTACACCCTCTTTGCCCATGATATTCTCTTGCAGCCCATTATCAAGTGTCTTGTGTCCTTTTTTAATCAAAGGCATGGGCAACTTATAATATTCAATTAATCCCCCCATGCTATTATGTTATGTCCCCCATTAGTATTAAAATAAGGGTATCTATTAATCAACTTGATAGACCCCTTAAGTTAAAACTAATTAGACCCTGTTAAATCCCAAAATTACCCATTAACACCTGAGAATTACTGTTCTGCCCTAAGCCTTAAGCATCTGTATTTAAACCCCTATGAATTACAGCTAACACTTGATCATTAACTATCAGATTATACAGCTATAACCAATTCTCAACCTTATTCAAACACACAAGTGATTCAAGCAGAAGGAATAGGGGAATGAGGTTCATGTGGACAATATGCAGAACATGGGTGATATTTAAGTGAGCAAGTCAGTTTGGTTCAAGGAGACAACTGGATACATTCAACAAATTCATCTCAATCACATAAATCAGAACAGAAAAGAAGCAAAAATGATAAACACTGGAATGAGTCAAAAATAAAACTATTATCATGCTTCTTCTTTCTTTTAATCAAACTAAACAATGACATTTAAACACTCGATTACACATAGTAATTAAACACCAACAAACAGAATAAAAACAGACCAACAAGTGATTTAGTGGCTTTGACAAAACAAGGAACTTAAGGAAAACTAGTTAATCGACGAATCTACTCACATTGATTATATAATTTACAACATATACCTAACAATGAACAGAAGAAAACTCGACCAAATAAAAGGGTCTGTTTTTAGAAGAAGAAGAACAATGAACAGAAATTGAAAATAAAATCAATACAACAACACAAATGAATAACAATAAACCAAAAGAACAAATAAAAGAGAGAAAATACCTCAGAGACGAAATTAGGAATAGACGAACCCAGGTTCGACCTCAGACTCAGACTTTTGGGGTCGAACGGACTTTAACCGAGTGTTCTCCACTGAGAACACTTCGTCTAAGGTCGATTGGACACCCAAAACCCCTTCAATTTGGACAGATTCCAAGTTTGGAATTTCTAGGGTTCTTGGGGTCTGATTTGGGGCTCGAACGATTTTAGCTTGATTCGAAGCAAACCAATGGTGTTTAGGGTACGAGAGAGGTCTGGGGGTTGTCTGGTATGAATTTGGGCTTGGTTGGGGTAGGTTGAGGTTTGGCTCGAATCTTCAAACGAAGATTCGAGACGATGGGGGAAGATTCGAGGAAAACGGATAGTGGATTCGTGTTCAGGGTGGTTAGGTGGCTTTAGGGTGTTAATCCGGTGACCGGCGGCATTGTTGCCGCCGGGTTTTAGGCGGAGGGTCCTAAGGCAGCTAGGGTTTGGTTGAAGGAGACTCGTCTCTGAGAGAGACGATGATGAACAGGAAAGAAAGGGGGGGTGTTTGGTTTGGGGGGGCTGGGGTAGGAGATTAAGTTTATATAAGGGCGGGGTGATTTGATCTTGGCCGTTGGATCAAGCATGATCAACTGACTGGATCAATTCACTTAAATAAACGGTATCGTTTGGTTTATATTATGAGAATGGGTCGGTCTTGGATGGGAACTGGTCGTGTTGAGAGGAAGCTTAGGGACAGTCAGATCAAAGGGAAGGGACGACTCAGATTTATGACGCCTATACGGCGTCGTTTGGTTGGTCCTGGAGACTGAACTGGACCGTTAGATCTGTTTGATCAACGACCTAGATTTGAGGCACCTAAACAACGTCATTTGGACTTCTGAGAGATCAGGTGCATTGGACTGGGTCATGCATTGCTTTTAGGCCTGGACTTTGGTCAATTAAAATGGCCCAGTCCGATTTTCTTCCTATTTTTGTTCTTTTCTTCATTTTCTCTAATTAATAAGACCAAAATTCTAATTTAATAAAATCAAAAATTAATAAAAATGCTAATTAATTCCTTATAATTATTACCACACAATATTAAATACCAATTAAAATCAAGCTTACACAATTTAGACATTAAATGCCGAAAATACAAAGTACATTATTTTGATTTTTCGTTTTTGTAAAGCACACTTAATTACTCACAATTGTAGAATTAAATTCTAAATGCAAATGCGACATATTTTTGTATTTCCATTAATTTAAACACACATAATCATGCATATACAAACACAAACAATTACCAAAAATATCACGAAAAATTCACAAAAATGTACACAATAAAACAGATAATTTTTGTTTTGATTTTGTGGGAGTAATTCATGTGAGGCAAAAATCACGTGCTCATAACCGCAGATGCGGTTCTATAAAAGAAAGAATTGTTTACTTGCTTCATTCTATTAAATTACAATCATGTTTATAAAAGTCAACGATTTAATATATTATTGATATAACATTATTGGACCACTAGTAAGTGTCAAAGTCAACCTCTCATCTCTGCTTCTTCAAGAGTAGACGGGATAATTACTGAGTACACGTTGTTTTCGTACTCATACTACACTTGTTGTGCATTTTTGTTGCACAAGTTTATGTGTGACTAGTGGTTTAGCGGCATAACGACATGGTTGATATGGAGACTTAGGTGAGTTGCACTTATCGAGACGACCCGCAACCAACAGAGTCTCCTTCAGAGTATTGTACTGTATTTTCATTTTTGTCCACTTGTATACCGGACAGTTACTGTATTTTATTTCATTCCCTCTTGTGACACTGGATTCTGCGATGTCTATGGGTTTATTCATAAATTTAAATTTTTTAAATGTTTTATTATTTATTTAGTGGAATTTATTATGTATTTTTAAAATGTATAAAAGAAATGATTTCAGAAATATTTAAAACGAGAAGTTACTAGTTATTTGTTGTTGGCTTGCCTGACAATGGTGTCCGATGACATCACAACCCTTAGTGTATTTTGGGTCGTGACAACATGGTATCAGAGCACTAGGTTCCCGTAGGTCTCACGAGTCATGAGCAAGTCTAGTAGAGTCTCGCGAATTGATACGGAGACGTCTGTACTTATCCTCGGGAGGCTGCAAGACTGTTAGGAGTACTTTCCTTCTTGATTCCCCATCGTGCGATTTGACCCCTGGAGGCTATGCCTTTAATTCCTCCCTATTCAATCTTATGCGACGCGAACTGCTTTTTATAAATCGAGAATTGAAGAATTGTAATGGTACTACCGATGCGGTGCGGGATGTTCTCCCTGCATAGTTGTTTGAGTTATTATCGTCGCCTTGTGGAAGGATATTCTGTCGTTTCAGCTTAGTAGCAGTACTTCTGAGAGCTCTGAGGCTAGGCATAAATTTCAATGATGCTATGAACGATTGTTCCGCAGTATTGATATGATGGTAGGACGTTTGCCTACGTGTCGGGGCAGTAAATGACTTGAAGGGAGGTTTGCTCAGTGCATGATCTAGAGATTCGATATTTCATCCCCGACAGGGGAAAGGAAAATTGACTAAGAATGGTTAGATGTGGGTTGGTGGAGTAACAAGACTTGATATTTGCGAGTGTGGTGGAGTTTTCTATGATGAGGTGTCGTTATCCTAATTGAACGTACTCAGTTCGTCGGTGTTATGATCTTCTACAATTTGCCTTTGGGGTAAGATATTATGTAACAGTAATGAAGATGCGGCTGTCAGATATCGTAGGGTGCGGTAGTTCAGGATTGAATAAGAATTTCTAATGTCGACGGTTCGAGGAAAATGATCTTCGGAAGGGTTTAAAGTTAGCAGCAGTTATGGGTTCAAGTGCCACGAATATAGATTTTATTTAAGGCAACAACTGGGTAGGAAAGGATAAGGAAGGACATGTGGGGAGTGTCAGGCGGTAGTTAAAATTTCTAGAAGGCCAGGTATAAGAAGCAAAGGTCGAGTGGTCGATTAGAGGGGTGAGTTCTGCCAAAGTGGGAGAGTGGCGGAGTTGCATATGGGCTTTGTGTTAGAATGAATATGCACCTTAAGGAGAGTTTGGAACGACTTGGGAATTTTAGTGATTGATGATTGGGTCTACGGATCTAATTTGAAGTATGGGCTATTATGCGACGGGAGATTTGATATAACGGAAAAGAGCTACTTGAAATGAAGAAGGATACAACGTAACTTTGAATTAGAAGGATGTTGTCGTGCATTTAATTGATGTTCACGAGGGGAGAATGGACTTGTGCAGCTGGTGAATGAGCATGGGATCGGGTGGGTTATTTCCAGTTAGCAGATCGGTGATCACATTGTTGGCGAAGCTTCTGCGAAGAATTCTACTGGCTATACAGTAAAGAGATCGGTCGTGTGAACATGGTTGATGATTCAGAGTATAAAAAGGGGTTTTACAGAAAGATTCTGAGAATTTTGGCGGTTGATTGCACAAGGTTATGTCAATAAGAGATAAAGGATCCTGGTGAAGTCCAAAGTTGTGTAACAATGGCTTCAAGCTAAGTGGGAGAGTCCCACCGCCTATAATTAGGGTTGCATGGTAAACTACTTGTGAGGTTTCTGGTTATTAGCATATTGATGTGTTATTTTAGCTACAGAAAGAACATAAGTGGTAATTTGAGCAAAGGAATTGTTAAAGGTGCGCTATAGTTGGCCTTATTGGCTTGTGTTCAGACTTGGGGAAGGATTCCGGATTTATGCCTTGTATAGATACGGGTTTCAAGGGAAGTGATTATGCCGGGTGCTTCGTCGAGAGGGTATTCACGTGCTAGAAGATTCATGGAGTTGGTTATATTCAGAGCCAAGTCAGAGCGGATGACTCTCAACAACAGTCCTAGTGGATTCAAAGGGGCAAAGCATGGTGCCTAATGATTCGAGCCTATAGGTATGGTTAAGAATCAAGCTTTGTAGTAGCTTATGAGAAGAGGCACTGAATGTTCTATGATGTTTGACTTGCAGTGTAGCATTTGGGAGGTACAAAATGGTTCATGGGATTTGAGACAGCATGATCTCGTGATTCAAGGTCACTCAGGATGAGTGCGGATGGAGTGTGTTATGTGTTTAATGGAGTTATTATTATTTCTAAGACAATCAAGAATTAATTTGGAAGAAGATAGATTGGTTAGCCATAGTTGAATTGGAATATTGGTGGTAGTGATCAGTTCCTTCAACGTGATCAAGTTATGTAAGTGATTTGTGGCGGCAAATGTGAGGTTTGTCGGCCGCCGTAATTGATGTTATTCAGAAGTATTCCACTATTATGGCCTGTCATGTGTAGGCGGATCCCGGAATGACTATGGTGGCTTAGACCACTACTTACCGATTTACATATTCTAAGGTTATGAGAATTTACCTGTGTGTTGCTATGGTTCTCCTAAAGTGATTTAAGTGAAAAAAATTTATATGATGAAGTGTTAAACTATTAGTGTTTCCGGAGTTATGACAAAAATCGTGTTCTATCGTATATTGACGTGTTGGGTGAAGTGAGTGGTATGGAATTTGAAGTGAGGATCAAGATTGCAGTTCGATGTTGACAAGGATGTCACGAGCTCGGATGAGCGGGAAAGTAGTTTCGATGTTTAAAGTAAGTTGATATTGTCTTCAGCGTCACCTGAGATCGGTGTTTTGTGAAAAAGTCTTTGCATCCTGGTTAAGGATTCTTGGTCGCTCTTTAGCGTTAGTGCGGTTGATGGTCTGGATGTACAGACCTATTATCAATCACGGGAAGGTTGTATAAGTGTGGCATGTAGTCACTTGATTGGTTGAAGAGTTAAACCAAGTAGGAAGATTGTGGTGATATCGCTAATTTGAGAATGTATGTCTGGAGGGCACTCGATTTATTGGGTTGTGGATTGTGGGTGATTACTCCTGTCACACCCCCTTTTCGCTACTACACCCGCAAGGTCATAATAAAGGGAGTTATTTCCAAATTGAAGTGACAATCGAAACGGGATTTATTTACAAGATTCAGAGTCGCCACTTGGGAGATTAATGGTGTCCCAAGTCACCGAATGAATCCCGAATCGAGGAAATTATTGACTTTGTTTAACAGTCCGCGATCCAAAAGTCTGAGTAAGGAATTATGTTAATCCGGGAGAAGAAGTTAGGCATTCCCGGGTTCCGTGGTTCTAGCACGGTCGCTCAACTGTCATATTTGGCTTCTTTATTTGATTTTAGTACATGTTTTGACCTATGCGTTTTTAACTTTGAACCGCTTTTATTATTAATATTTTAAGAGAATTGCAACGTCGTGAAAACATGCCTCGAACCGCGTCACATAAATGCACCTGCGATTTTTGACACATTTCGACTTCGTTGAGATTTGGATTTGGGTCACATAAATGTGCACCCGTATTTAGGAAGGTAAAATTATTTAAGTAACGGACTTAAAGCAACTAACATGTTGTTATCTTTGGGGAAAGCCGTGAAATTTGCTAAACGGCCCGTCTGAATTCTAAGTATTTTAATATAACCATTTATTGAGTACCTCGCGATTTATGTGGCTTGTTTAGCGAGGCTCATCTCGTTTTATTATTTAAAGGACAATCCTAGAGTAATCTATAATTTTCTATTTAATTTGTCTCTAAGAATAAAAGAGAGAGCCCTAATTAATTAGCATGCGTGAGAAACCTAAAATCCCATAATTCCCTTTCATCCAATCAGGCCCTGTAACTGGGTAAATAGAGCCGGACCAAGCTTAAAACATATCAAGTTTTATTATTCAGAAATTGGGGCAGCCTGGGCCCGTAATAGTTCACGTGCCCAATATCAAATTATTGGGCTTGCCGATCAACTTGTCACTATGCTGGGCAAGCTGCCTGGGAATAGGCTAATTGTTAGACCAAATGGAGCCTCGATTTGACTAGGCCAAATGCACACTGAACTTGTTCCAAATTATTCAAAACGTGTTCAATAACTGGTAGCCAGGAGAAATATACATTTACTCAAATTGATGAACTATTGCTCCGTTAAATTTTAGTTTCATACTCAGATTGTTTTACTTACTTGTCTACTAGTTAGTTCCTAAATGTCACAAAAAATGAGACACAAATTGGAATCATAGATTGAACTTAACAGCAGTAGTCATGGATTCAAACCTCGAGTGATTAGATCAAACAACTCAATTACGTGATTTACTAACACTGTATACTAATAGTTAATGACTTAAATTCAAATCAAGCTAACTAGTTTCAGACAACTCAAGTTAACCTTACTCACTCAGGCAATTCGTGAGTCTAGAGATGAACTATTGATGTTATTACCAAAACTATCACAGAACTCCAAATACATACACTGAGGCTACTAGTTTAGAAGAATTGAACTTAAATCTAAAGTTTAATAATCCAAACCATTCACAGTCCGAGTCATACAACATAAACACAAACCAAATGTAAACCTAAACAAATACATATCGCATATCATATCTTCTACTATGAAAGTATGAACACACCAGTTTCGGAGGGTAAAGGAAAGTGCATTTTTCATTTAATCATCTCAACTCAAAGCTACAACCATTCATAGTTCGAATATGTACCTGGGAAATTGAATTGCAACAGGAGGAAGATATCAGCAACAGGTAACAACAGTTGGTATCCAGCAGTTAACAACTGCAGCAGTTGGAATAATTTGAACCAAAATAACTTCACAAAACCCAATCAAACACCACAGAAATACAACACCCAGTAAATGACCAAAAAACAAACTGATTGAAACCCATAAACTGCTCGAAATAAAAAAGGCACACTTCCGAACTTCAACTACCAGAATTTAAGCTAAGAAATGCAGATCAACCGCTAACACTTGAAATTAACCCTAAAAATTGAATAGAACAGTACTTTTTTTTCCAGTGGGTTTTCTATTGTTTTTGGTTTTTGGAAGAGCTAGGTATAAAACTTGGACTTGAAATTCAAAATTCAAAACTCAGATTTTCAGTAATGGTTTTTGGGGGAATTTTTTGGGTAACAAACTTTTGGGAAAATTTTCAGAGGTCTAAACTTACAAATCAAGGCACTAGGCCTGCTTTTTATAGGCAAGGAAGATGGCAGAATATTCTGGAAGTTTTCACCCATTTTCCCCCCTTTTTATTTTAAAAAATTGGTCATTAATCCCTAACTTTGTGGCTTGTTGCCCAAGTTACTGCTATAAGAATCCAGAAACTTACACTAAGACCCCCTTCTAGAAGGACCTATGGTGTTTTTCTACCTATGGAATACATGTATTACCCTTATTTTGGTTCTGAAATTATATAGCCTTAACAAATTGACCCATTTTGTGTGCCCAAACTACCCTTGATTGCCCCTGAAATTACCATCCCTAGTATGAACTATAACCCCCAATCCCTTTTTACCTTAGTTATATTTGACTATGGTTAATTAAGAGACCAAACTGTTCAACTATATCTAACCAGGTTCAGTACTATAGAATTGAACTAGATAAGATTGCCTAATTCAAACCATCAATCAAAATTAACAATCAAACAATAAATCATGAACTAACACAAAATCATTAATCAATAAGAAAGAAAAGAGAAAACAAAATAATAAAAACAAATATAAATCATGACTAAAATTCTGGATGGAATAGGAATCACACATGAATGAGGCATGAACTAAACGAGAGTAAGCAGGAAATCAAAACCGGAATCAAACAAGATTAAACAAAAATCGACAAGAAAAATGCAGAATAATCAAAATTAAAAAAATAAAACGAGACTCACTGTTATTTTCTCTTCGTTTTGATTGATTTATCGAAGTGGATTTTTAACTAATGTTACATGTTTATAAAACATATAACATCAATTAAAAAAAATCCCCTCGACTTCTTGAAAGTGCAGAACAGTGCCATCTTTGAAAACCCTAGATCTAAAATTAAAGGGGTTTTGGTTAAATTCAAGGGTAACTGGTTTGAGATTTAGGTAGGGAAAGATGAGGAGAGTGTATGGTGTAAAGTTGGTGTTATTTGGTGGTGGCGGCGTCGTGCACGGTGGCGCCGCCGCCTAGGGTTTGGTAAATTTGAGGCGTTCCGGAGGTGTTTGAAAGAAACCAATGAGAGATATAGAACGGGGAGGTGCAGGAGGTGCCATGGTGTGAATTTGGGAGGTATTGGACGTCGGCCGCCGGCGGAGGCGATTTCGGCGGCAGTGTAAGGCGGAACCGGCGGGGTTAAGGGTTTGTACGAGGAAAATAAGAAATGGTCTCTAGGGTTTGGCCATTTTTGGACAGTTTTATTTAAAACTCAAGATCAACTCAGAACCGTTAGATTAGGGCGGATGAACGACTTGGATTGATTGGCTATAAACGATGCCGTTTTGGGCGTCTCTGGACCGGATCAGGGGTTTGATTGGGCTATCTTGGCCGGATTTGAGGGGTTGATCGGGCTAGAATTGGATTTGGCCCAATACAAACTGGCTTGATTCTTTTATTAATTCTCTATTTCATTTGTTTTTTTATTTATTTATTTTATATGTTTCTTTGCAAAATTAAAACTATCAAAACCTATTTTAACTCCCAAATTTAGACTAATTAATTTTCTAAAAATAAACTAAATCCTAATTTAAAAGGAAACTAACCCAAAATGTAAAATGTAAAATTAAAAATTGTAAAAGGACAAATTTTGTTATTTTTTCTCTTATTTGGTAATATTAATTAACTAGTAAAGCTAAAATATAAAGTCGAATTCTAAATTGCAAATGCACTATTTTTGTACCCTTTTTTTAATGAATTATGGCAACTAAAAATGCACACAAAGAATGCAAACAAGGCACACAATCATGCAATTAAATTTCTAAAAATTCAAATAATAAAGAAAAATCTTAGTTCTAAGGAATTTTGTAGGAGTAGTTTAAGCGTGGCAAAAATCACGTGCTCACAGTTGTCCCTCTTTGCTCGAAGACACGAAGGGTTTTTGGGCAAAGATAAATGAGCACCATGAGGATTTTTTCCTGCTCGGCACTCCATGAGAAGCATTTTGAAAATCGTCTGACTGAACCCTGCTTCAGAGGTTGCCTACATATCCTTGGCTAAAAAGGAATCAAGTCAGTGTAGTTCGGGAATGTCCGGTAGCTGGGACTTTCATAAAGTTGTGATTTCACTGTTGTTGCTGCTGCTACTGCTTGCTGACCTCCCTTATTACACCGTCAAAATAAAAAGAATCTAGGCTAAGCTATGAACTATGAATTACAAAAATCCAATCTAAATTCTTCAAACTTGCTCTCGTACTTCCTGTTGCCTTGTTGTCTTGTATTCTCCCGGTGAAATCCATTGTTGCCGCTTTGAATTGTAAACTGACATGTTTTCCTTTTCCTTCAGCCTGCTGAACTTGAATGTATTCCTCTATTATACGGGCGGGCTCCCGACTTCAAAACTTGAAAATAAATGTCTCTGTTCTCACGGGCGGGCTCCCAACTTCAAAACTTGAAAATAAATACCTGTATTCTCACGGGCGGGCTTCCGACTTCAAAGCTTGAAAATAAATGCCTCTGTTCTCACGGGCGGGCTCCCGACTTCAAAACTTGAAAATAAATGCCTCTGTTCTTACGGGCGGGTTCCCGACTTCCAAACTAAAAAAAATAAATGCCTCTGTTCTACGGGCGGGCTCCCGACTTTCAAACTTGAAAAATAAATGCCTCTGTTCTCACGGGCGGGCTCCCGACTTCAAAACTTGAGAATATATGCCTCTGTTCTTACGGGCGGGCTCCCGACTTCAAAACTTGAAAATAAATGCCTCTATTCTCACGAGCGGGCTCCCAACTTCAAAACTTGAAAATAAATGCCTCTGTTCTCACGGGCGGGCTCCCGACTTCAACAAAACAGACAAACAAAGAAAATTTTCTGCCCCAGTTTGGTAGCTGGGGGCACATCATGTTATCAAATATTAAAAATTTAAAAGCTAAAATTTGAATTGTACTTCCCTTGTTCTCCAGGTGGGCTCCTGACTTCAACAAAATAGACAAACAAAGAAAATTTTCTTCCCCAGTTTGGTGGCTGGGTAGATTCGTAAGTTGTTAGCAAAATGTAAATCACCTAAGCTATTGGTGCAATGAGAGTAAAACTAAAGACTTGAATGGAATGTATGATCCTGTGAGTAACACCAAGGACATTTGACTTAGCAAATTCACCAGACTAAGATTTTGATCCTAGGAGAAGGTTCATCAGACTAGGTTGTCTATTTTATTATCTTAGGAGAAAGCTTCATCAGACTAAGATTTTTATCCTAGGAGAAAGTTCATCAGACTAGGTTTTCTATCTTAGGAGAAAGATTCATCTGAATAAGATTTTGATCCTAGGAGAAGGTTCATCAGACTAGGTCATCTATCTTAGGAGAAAGATTCATCAGACTAAGATTTTGATCCTAGGAGAAGATTCATCAGACTGGGACTTTTTATCCTAGGAGGAAAAAAATGTGAAAAGAAATGGCAGCATTTTGTGCACACTAGCAAAACAGGCAAGGGCAAAGATTTGAGAAACTTCCCTTTTGTTGACTCTCCTCGTCTTCCTTCTCTTTTTCTTCCTTTTCTTTTTCTTCCTTTTATTCTTTTTTTTCTCTTATTGTTGAACCAACTTTCTTGCACTGCTTTGTTCCTGTTTCAAACAAAGGAAACTTGTGAGTTTAAGATGTGGTGGTTAGTTTGTGGCCTTGAACTTTGAGGGCGGCTGCTTCTGCATTTGCCAAGATGACTGATTTCCACACGAAGACCTTGCTTGTTTATGGACCAACCCCTTTTCTCTATCATTCTCACCACAAAACCTTTTCTCCATTTAGACTCGATACCCTCAATGTGTTGCATTACATGAACTGGCATCCCCCAATCTTTATGTCTCATACGAATCCCAAAGCAGGACATATGTCGCCCCCTCATTGCGCATGCTGTTCTTTCTTGACTTATCCACTGGCCCCGGCCTTGGGGTCTATTGCTCCTTCACTTGTCACTATAACTGATTCCCACTTGGAGACCCTGCTGACCACTTTCTTTGTTACCCTAATGCAGAAAATATCTCTAATCCGTTCACCAAACGCCCATCATCTGATATGTACCAAACCTTTCATGTTTCACCGAAAATACCTTTGATCCATTCACCCCAAACCCTTCATTTGTTGCATTATTCATGAATTGACATATACCAAGCCCTTGCATTTCACAAGGGTCCTAAAACGCGTAGATTGTTGCCAACTCAGTGTGCCTGCTGTTCTTTCCTGACTTATGACAATTTGATATGCTGGCTAGAACCCGTTTTGTTCAATTGGAAAGCTTGGTGGCAGATTTTGAAGTCGTTTCTCACTTGTTATGACCAGGCAGACCCAAGAGGAGGAAGTAAACAAGATAAAAGGAATATAGTAGGAGGACAATGAAAGAGATGATTCCTAACAAGAAAACTACAAAGTAGAAACCTATCGGATGTGGATACCGACTCTAATGACCTTGACATGCACCTGCGGCCTATTCTATTAAGAAAATTTGATGTTTAGATCTTGTTGTACCTTTTCGCCGTGAAACTAGGCTTCAATGCTCCGCTTACCCGATCTGATTCACAATTCTTATTCGACTTGTAGTGCCCGAAGGGTTTTCACCATCAAGCCTCTCTCATTTTGGACTTTCTCTCATATCACCGTCACCTTATGGTGCCTGCGAAGGTTTTCACCAATAAGACTCTCATTTTTTGATTTCTCTCATCTTTCATCGCCTTGGGGGTACCCGTGAGGGTTCTCATCAACAAGACTCTCTCTCTTCAATTCCTTCGTTTGGACTGGCGTGTTGACCTTGACGTGAATCACCTCTACTTGCTTGACTTGGAATCTCTCGAAGATTGATCAGAAGGTCTTCCTTTGGACCGTAATGTGGGCTTTTGGATATGGTTAGAAAGAAAGGGTATCAAAGGCTCAAAACAATTCAACATGGGTTCAAAATTACAACTTTCGGAATCAGATTTCTCCCAACAACCACAACTTCTGCCCCAGTTTCCTTCTTAGGGACTTTGGACTTTTATTTCGTTGTGACTGAACCTCAGAGGGAGGCTGCATACGTACCCTTTCGGGATCAAGTCGAATGTAGTTTAGGCCATAAAATTTCTTCGTTGTTGCGATCTTTCCTTTCTTCCACTTTTCCTTTTCTTTACTTTCGTTTCTTTTTCTTCCTTTTTTTTGTTTTCCTTTCTTTTCTTTTGTCTTCTCTTATCTTTTCCTTTCCTTATTCTTTTCTTTTAGACTATTTTTCTCTTGTTCCTCCGCTGATTTTCCCTGCCCGGGCTTGCGAGTTTTATTATTGATTCCGAAAGAGGGGTATGAAAGAAAATAACTGAGGATCAAAGGGGTAACAAAGGATAAAGTTTTTGGATAGCAGAACAAAATGACTTCGTCATTTCAATCTCCAAAACATGTCAAGTACAAACTACAGAATTAAACAATCATGAGGAAAACATTCATAACATCTTTTGATTGCACCAGAATTAATAACCATATCCACACATTCGCCTTCTACACTTGTCAATTACCTAGTACCATTGGACAACAATCTCGGTACCACGAACGCCCCCTGTAAACTTGGGGCAAACTTGCCTTTGACTTCAAACCGATGCGGCATGATGCATTTCAATAGTATATCTTTATGTTCTATCTGCCCCCAGTTTCACACAATTTGGGCTCGAAGTGATCTCAAAATGCCCTTACTCATTTCCCTCGAATGTCCTTACATCTTCAATATTGTTTCATTGCTTCATTACTAAACTGACTTTTAAAACCAGGCTGAGAATTATGTGTGCATGTCATGTCACTAGAACCAGCATGAAAAGGATTGTAATAAGAGAGGAGAACTAAACAAAATGACTAGAAATGGCAGGAAACAGAGAATTGCATTAGACAGACGGTGAGAGAGTTTGGACCGCAAAGCAAGCACACTAGACTAGGGTTACAACCTTTGAACAAACCTAGACAGCACTAAACAAGATATTACGACTAAACAAACAAAGCAAAGTGAAAGGATAGAAGAGTTTGAGTCACAAGACAATTTCCGGATTACAACCCTGAAAATAACCCTGACAACAGAAATGACAACAAAATAAACCACCAAAAACTCCATTCTGACTGACCAAGAAACGACATCTTTAGCCACTGAGTTTCACACCAATGTTGCTGGAACCATCACAAGTCTTCATCACGTTGTTCTTAGCAAACTGCTTTTGGGTTCCTTTTGTCGGCTCGTTCTCACGATCAACCTCTGATAGCGCTGAAACCTTAGTAGCATCTGGTCGTCCAGGGATCTCAGAAGAGTTCTCATGTTCCTTTTCAAAATAAATCATACCCCCATATGCGTCTCATTATGCACAGGAGATGGACTTTGGCTAGCGTTTGCTGCATCTGGACTTTGTACGACAATGTCGTCTGCATCAATAAGCTTCTGAATTGCATTCTTCAGATTCCAACATTTCTCTATGTCGTGCCCCAGGGCACCTGAGCAATATGCGCACCTTTGAGAAGGATCAAACTTCTTTGGAAGATGGTTTGGCGTTTTTATCTTAATCGGCTTCAATATGTCCAATGTCCTTAACCTCTGGAACAGACTGGCGTATGATTCTCCCAACGGAGTGAGGGTTTTCTTCTTCCGTAACCTCTCATTCTTAAATGTTGGATTGGGCTGAAAACCTAATCCGGGGTATTTTTGGTAAGCTCGCGGGGGTAGATGGGCATTTTGAGGAGCTGGGTACTGTGATGTGCGACTTTGGGAGTTCTATGGAGAGAAGTAGCATCGGGTAGGGTCATCTAGTGCACAAGGATAACCATGGGGACGACGTCGAGGCTGGAAGTACCGATTAGGAAAACTTATCGGATCGTCTTTTCTGTTCCTCTTTCTTCCAACCAAACTTATTGGGACGTTCTGAATGGCTTCCGAACAACTCACGATTTTGCCTGACTTGATCCCTTCTTCTACTAGCTCCCCTATTTTTAACACATCATTTAAAGGCTTTCCCAAGGCCGGGATCAAATGGCTGAAGTAGGTGGGTCCCTGGGCCTGTAGAAAAAGCTTAACCATTTCTTCTTCGCTAATCGGGGGACTGACTCGAGCAGCTTGCTCCCTCCATCTGAGCCCGAACTCATTAAAGCTTTCCTCCGGCCTTTTTTTCCATCTTATATAGCAAGGATCGGTCTGGGGTAACACTCAATTTGCATTGAAAGTATCGGACAAAATATTGAGCCATGTCACCTAATGTAAGCCACTTATCAACGTCTTGACGAGTATGCCAGTCCAAAGCTGCCCCAGCCAAGATCTCACCGAAATATGCCATCATCAAATCATCTTTCTCTCCAACGATCCTCATTTCATTGCAATAGACCCTCAGGTGGGCTAATGGATCTCCACGCCCATCGTACAAGTTAAATTTTGGCACTTTGAACCCTGCGGGCAGGCGTACGTCATGTGGCACAATCAGTTCTTTGCAAGTCATTCTACCCTGGCCTCCCACTCTTCGCTTGTCCCTTAAGGACTGTTCTGCACTTTTCAACTTCCTGGGTACCTCGCCTCGCCCTTCTCTTCCTGTAACCTTTTCATTTCTATCATGAAGCTCATCCCGGGAACTCTTCTTATATGAATCGAGGACCTTGCGGGCAACCTCTAGGGGTGATATTGGGCATTATGAGCTTTGAGTGGGTATCCATTGTTTGGGGTAGTGGATATGACATGAGGGCAATTTTGGGGCAAGGTAACTGGAGGATGAGTGATGGAGCTACTAGGGTGGTTGGGCAATTTATGATAAGCGGGTGTATCTGGAGAATATGGAGGATCATCCGACGTTGTGTTTGGAGCTTGGGTAAGGGCAGCAGCCGAAAAAATCGGTGACGGCGGGGGTGGTGCCTTCCCAGTCATCCAGGCTTGATACATGTCTGCCATGTGTTGTCTTAACATCTGCACCTCTTCAACCAACCCACTATCTCGTTCAACCAACTGCTGTCGAGCACCGGTATCAACCAACTCAGTTCTATTGTTGTTTGCCATTGCCTTTTGCCCTTGTTTTGCAAAGAAGAATTACCACTTTAAAACCACAAACCAGCCACCTCTATGAAATGACATGACAAAATGAAGTCATCATATTAGCGTTAGGGCATTTAACATATTGGTACCCGCACATTTGGGGAGTGAATGCACCTAAGCAGTTAACAGTTCCTATTATGCTTTTGATCGGTCGCATGCGTCATCCCGGCCTTTTCCTTAATTCCAATTGCAAACTTTCTCTTTCCTTGTTTTTCTTTTTTTCTTTTTTTCTTTTCGCTCTTGCCTTTGTCTTCTTTTGTTCCTATTCTCTCCCTCTTTCTTGTTTTTCCGCTCTTTTCTTTTCTTTTCTTTTTTGCCTTTTTGTTGTTTTTCCTCTCTTTTCTTTCCTCTTTTTTTTCTTCTTTTGGTTATGGTAGAATCCTATGGAGATTTCCTACATATCATGACCCCGCATGAATCATACCAAGCGTAGTTCTTGCAAATTGAATGCAAAAATAAAGGGATAATTTTTTGGGATTTTCAAATTTCATTAATAAACTCCGATTACAAGAGATACTAGACTATTTATTTTTCTTGATGGGAAAATACAAAAGCAGACTCAAAATAACAAAATACAGTCTCGATGATTAAAAACTAGATCAAGAGTACATCAAAGCTTCACATCTTGGGGCCCGCGGAGCATCACTCGGCATCGCCGCAGGCCTGCACAAGACTGAGAAGGTTTCAATGTCAACTGTGACTATTTAAAGAAAACTGGCCAAGTAATGGCTTATTTTGACTTAAAAAGCAAAGTGGCTATTTTTCAAACATTTTATTTAAGAAAACAAAGACTCGGTTTTGCGAATACGGCCTTTCAGCACTTTTGAAAGGGAGACATTAAGGTTGTACCCGCAAACTGTTTTTAAAATGACTTAGGGTGGCTGTTCTTGTAAAAATAGCATTCCGGCGCCCTTTTGGGGACATTCAACTGATTTTTAAACAAGAATGGCGTCATCCGACTTATTTTGACAAAAATTAAAATTTTGATATTTTTGGCTATTTTTGAAAAGGGGCGGTTGGACCCGATGAGGGTTGCCTACGTATCTCACACCCGGTGAGAATCAAACCAGCGTAGTTCGGGCCAATAAAACTAACTAATTTCGAAAACAAGACTCTTTTTCATTGACAAATACACTATTTCGGAAAAAAATACTCTTTTTTATATTTTCTTTTTCAACAAACTATTTAAAAATAAAACTCTTTAGTTTTTTTTCTTTTTCTTGACCAATAAAACAAACCATTTTTGAAAATAAATTTTCTTTTGCCTTTTCTCCCTTTTTTCATTTTTCTCAAAATTCGGTAAAGTTTCGACACTATTTTGACATTGGTTGTTTTTCTAAAACAGGTAATTAACTCTCTATACTGCTATTTCTCTCCTTTTTTTTCTAATATTACCCAAATACTCCAAATCCGGTCAGCATGCAAGTCCGAGACAAATAAATGCACACGCAACACGTAAGATGCATCAGGATGGTCTTTTCATTTCAAGTTACCTGTCCTAGACGGACCCAACCCTTGTGTTGAGTCCCATACGGCAAATGCACGTGAAGCAAATAAGCGTTCCTACTAGGGATCCGGCATGAAGTCAAGTTATTCTAGGTTCAAAACCTAGGTATATGTCCTAGACTGTGTACCCGAGCGGACAACTCGAGTCGAGGAGGGGGCTACGTACCGGGGACCCGCAAGATCGTCCGGCTTAGTAACTTGTCCGAGCCTCTTTCTTATTTCAGGGTATGACACTAACAGAATAGGGAGTCACAACCAGTAAGCACATCCCCGAAGATGAGAAGAGAAGGGTTTCGCCACAGTTTATATATACAGTTAGATAATATCAAAGCGGTAAAAAGCAACATTTTGCACATTAGGTCCAAACATGTAATAAAATCAAATAACAGATAAAGCCACATACAACCATATATCTAAGCTCGAATTTTGAACCCTGAACCAGAGATTCTGGGTCCTTGTCCCCAGCAGAGTCGCCAGAGCTGTCACACCTCCTTTTTCGCAACTACACCCACAAGGGCATAATAAAGGGAGTTATTTCCAACTTGAAGTGACAATCGAAATGGGATTTATTTAAAAGATTCAGAGTCGCCACTTGGGAGATTAATAGTGTCCCAAGTCACCGGTTGAATTCCGAATCGAGGAAATTATTGACTCTGTTTAACAGTCCACGATCCAAAAATCCGACTAACGAATTATGTTAATCCGGGAGAAGGTGTTAGGCATTCTCGGGTTCCGTGGTTCTAGCACGGTCGCTCAACTGTCATATTTGGCTTCTTTATTTGATTTTAGTACATGTTTTGACCTATGCGTTTTTAACTTTGAACCGCTTTTATTATTAATATTTTAAGAGAATTGCAACGTCGTGAAAACATGCCTCGAACCGCGTCACATAAATGCACCTGCGATTTTTGACACATTTCGACTTCGTTGAGATTTGGATTTGGGTCACATAAATGTGCACCCGTATTTAGGAAGGTAAAATTATTTAAGTAACGGACTTAAAGCAACTAACATGTTGTTATCTTTGGGGAAAGCCGTGAAATTTGCTAAACGGCCCGTCTGAATTCTAAGTATTTTAATATAACCATTTATTGAGTACCTCGCGATTTATGTGGCTTGTTTAGCGAGGCTCATCTCGTTTTATTATTTAAAGGACAATCCTAGAGTAATCTATAATTTTCTATTTAATTTGTCTCTAAGAATAAAAGAGAGAGCCCTAATTAATTAGCATGCGTGAGAAACCTAAAATCCCATAATTCCCTTTCATCCAATCAGGCCCTGTAACTGGGTAAATAGAGCCGGACCAAGCTTAAAACATATCAAGTTTTATTATTCAGAAATTGGGGCAGCCTGGGCCCGTAATAGTTCACGTGCCCAATATCAAATTATTGGGCTTGCCGATCAACTTGTCACTATGCTGGGCAAGCTGCCTGGGAATAGGCTAATTGTTAGACCAAATGGAGCCTCGATTTGACTAGGCCAAATGCACACTGAACTTGTTCCAAATTATTCAAAACGTGTTCAATAACTGGTAGCCAGGAGAAATATACATTTACTCAAATTGATGAACTATTGCTCCGTTAAATTTTAGTTTCATACTCAGATTGTTTTACTTACTTGTCTACTAGTTAGTTCCTAAATGTCACAAAAAATGAGACACAAATTGGAATCATAGATTGAACTTAACAGCAGTAGTCATGGATTCAAACCTCGAGTGATTAGATCAAACAGCTCAATTACGTGATTTACTAACACTATATACTAATAGTTAATGACTTAAATTCAAATCAAGCTAACTAGTTTCAGACAACTCAAGTTAACCTTACTCACTCTCACTCAGGCAATTCGTGAGTCTAGAGCTGAACTATTGATGTTATTACTAAAACTATCACAGAACTCCAAATACATACACTGAGGCTACTAGTTTAGAAGAATTGAACTTAAACCTAAAGTTTAATAATCCAAACCATTCACAGTCCGAGTCATACAACATAAACACAAACCAAATGTAAACCTAAACAAATACATATCGCATATCATATCTTCTACTATGACAGTATGAACACACCAGTTTCGGAGGGTAAAGGAATGTGCATTTTTCATTTCATCATCTCAACTCAAAGCTACAGCCATTCATAGTTCGAATATGTACCTGGGAAATTGAATTGCAACAGGAGGAAGAGATCAGCAGCAGGTAACAACAGTTGGTATCCAGCAGTTAACAACTGCAACAGTTGGAATAATTTGAACCAAAATAACTTCACAAAACCCAAGAAAACACCACAGGAATGCAGCACTCAATAAATGACCAAAAAACAAACTGATTGAAACCCACAAACTGCTCGAAATCAAAAAGGCACACTTCCGAACTTCAACTACCAGAATTTAAGCTAAGAAATGCAGATCAACCGCTAACACTTGAAATTAACCCTAAAAATTGAATAGAACAGTACTTTTTTTTTCAGTGATTTTTCTATTGGTTTTGGTTTTTTGGAAGAGCTAGGTCTAAAACTTGGACTTGAAATTCAAAATTCAAAACTCAGATTTTCAGCAATGGTTTTTGGGGGAATTTTTTGGGTTCCAAACTTTTGGGGGAATTTTCAGAGGTCTAAACTTGCAAATCAAGGCACTAAGCCTGCTTTTTATAGGCAAGGAAGAGGGCAGAATGTTCTGGAAGTTTTCACCCATTCCCCCCCCACCCCTTTTATTTTCAAAAATTGGTCATTAATTCCTAACTTTGTGGCTTGTTGCCCAAGTTACCGCTCTAAGAATCCAGAAACTTACACTAAGACCCCCTTCTAGAAGGACCTAAGGTGTTTTTCTACCTATGGAATACCTGTATTACCCTTATTTTAGTTCTAAAATTACATAGCCTTAACAAATTGACCCATTTTGTGTGCCCAAACTACCCTTGATTGCCCCTGAAATTACCAACCCTAGTATGAACTATTACCCCCAGTCCCTTTTTACCTTAGTTATATTTGACTATGGTTAATTAAGAGACCAAACTATTCAGCTATATCCAACCAGGTTCAATACTATAGAATTGAACTAGATAAGACTGCCTAATTCAAACCATCAATCAAAATTAACAATCAAACACTAAATCATGAACTAACACAGAATCATTAATCAATAAGAAAGAAAAGAGAAAACAAAATAATACAAACAAATAAAAATCATGACTAAAATTCTGGATGGAACAGGAATCACACATGAATGAGTCATGAACTAAACAAGAGTAAGCAGGAAATCAAAACCGGAATCAAACAAGAATAAACAAAAATCGACAAGAAAAATGCAGAATAATCAAAATTAAAAAAATAAAACGAGACTCACAGTTATTTTCTCTTCATTTTGATTGATTTATCGAAGTTGATTTTTTAATTAATGTTACATGTTTATAAAACATATAACATCAATTAAAAAATATCCCCTCGACTTCTTGAAAGTGCAGAATAGTGCCATCTTTGAAAACCCTAGATCTAAAATTAAAGGGGTTTTGGTTAAATTCAAAGGTAACTGGTTTGAGATTTAGGTAAGGAAAGATAAGGAGAGCGTATGGTGTAAAGTTGGGGTTATTTGGTGGTGGCGCCGCCGTGCACGGTGGCGGCGGTGCCTAGGGTTTGGTAAATTTGAGGCATTCCGGAGGTGTTTAAAAGAAACTAATGGGAGATATGGAACGGGGATGTGCAGGAGGTGCCATGGTGTGAATTTGGGAGGTATTGGCCGCCGGCGGAGGCGATTTCCGGCGGCGGTGTAAGGCAGAACCAGCGAGGTTAAGGGTTTGTACGAGGAAGATAAGAAATGGTCTCTAGGGTTTGGCCATTTTTGGACAGTTTTATTTAAAACTCAAGATCAATTCAGAACCGTTAGATTAGGGCGGATGAACGGCTTGGATTGATTGGCTATAAACGACGCCGTTTTGGGCGTCTCTGGATCGGATCAGGGGTTTGGTTGGGCTGTCTTGGCCGGATTTGAGGGGTTGATCGGGCTAGAATTGGATTTGGCATAATACAAACTGGCCTGATTCTTTTATTAATTCTCTCTTTCATTTGTTTTTTTATTTATTTGTTTTATATGTTTCTTTGCAAAATTAAAACTAACAAAACCTATTTTAACTCCCAAATTTAGACTAATTAATTTTCTAAAAATAAACTAAATCCTAATTTAAAAGGAAACTAACCCAAAATGTAAAATGTAAAATTAAAAATTGTAAAAGGACTAATTTTTTTAGTTTTTCTCTTATTTGGTAATATTAATTAACTAGTAAAGCTAAAATATAAAGTCGAATCTAAATGCAAATGCACTATTTTTGTACCCCTTTTTTTTATGAATTATGGCAACTGAAAATGCACACAATGAATGCAAACAAGGCACAAAATCATGCAATTAAATTCCTAAAAATTCAAATAATAAAGAAAAATCCTAGTTCTAAGGAATTTTGTAGGAGTAGTTTAAGCGTGGCAAAAATCACGTGCTCACAACTCTGGTTATGATTGTTGCTCTTATGTGTTATGAGAAAAGGGGAGTTATTATGGTCCTTTGAAAAGATATTAGCCTAGTTCAGTGCGATCAAAATCAACTTGAGGTCTGTGGATGGATTGGAATGTGAATATGGCCTCTATATCAGGACAGATGCGTTCATTTCAGTAATACGCACCTTATGGAAGAGTACTCAGGGTATTATTTCATCGTCACTTATTTCATGTAATGATGTATTGCGCCGTGTGAGTTGCGAGACGACTTGGTGAACTGCTTATGTGTTGAGGTTCCGCGTAGAGATAATGTTATATGAGCAAAATGGCTCTTGAGATTCAGATCGTATATCGCACCCCAGTTGTGCTTAAGGTTTTGTAGCCTATGGAACTATATGTCTCCCCAGGGATGGTATTATGCACTTAGCATGCTGGTGACCGATATTCGACATTTTGTTGTAATGAGCAATTTAGCTCAATGTATATTTCCTTATGTGAAATCTATGTGTGGATCGGGTGGCACGCTGCCATGGGTATGTTATTTGGATCGGGTTGCACACCGCAACAACGAGACGTTGAGTACAATTCCCCGTATCTATTTTTATGTGTTTTGTTTCCTCTTTTCTTGAGAGGAACTTATATTAGTTGTGTGCCCGCGTCGCATGTATGATTCGCGAGCGAGGTGTCTGTTCAAATATGTTGACCGCGCCGCATGTATGATTCGCGAGCGGGGTAATTGGAATTCCTTTTTAGAGTTCGTTTTCCTTTTGAATCACGTTTGAATTGGTAGCCTATTGGCACATTGCGGCATTATATGAGACTTTTGACCATGTCCGGGGTGGCTTATTGACTGAGCAGTTCGTACTGGGCGAGACGAGATCATTGGAATTAGGATCAGTGCAATCTGAATATATGAAGTATATTAAGGAGCAAAGACCATTATTTGGTTCAAAAAGATGTGATGGTTCTTGACAGGAGTGACCCTATGAATCATTGATTCGGTAGTTGGTTATGAATTCCTACATATCTCTTCCGTCGTGGCAGCATTGTAAGGGTTAGAGCAAGACCTATGTAGGTCATGAGGTGCAATGGGAGCATTAGATTCGTGGAATTTCGATTTGTTGGATCAGAGAATGCTATTGTGGTCATATAAATAAAGTGTTGCAAGGTGTAAATTCAGCTAAGATATGCAGTCATGTTTTGGTGGTGCGTATAGTTATTGATACAGTGAGCGTATGTTTGAACAGACCTAGCAGAGAATTTCGGATAATGGAATTGGGCTCTAAGGTTTATTTGCTTATGTGAAAAAGCATATATCTTCAGATTGACTGAGCTAGGGCGCCCAACTGAGTTGTGGTAGCACGGGTAGGTGCTCGAGGTGTTAAACAGTGATTCTAGACAGCCCCAGCACAGTTCCTAGCACGTTTGAGGATGAACTTATGCTTAAGTAGGAGAGGATGTAATGACCCGACCGGTCGTTTTGAGCTCTAGTGCGCCGTTCAGCGGTTTGAGGCCATGAACAGCTTCAATTCAGGCATTTTGACTTGTACGCGTGGTCAGAATTAAATTTTGGGAAGTTCAGAGTTAACTTGGAGAGGAAATTCTCATTTCGGAAGCTTTAAGTTGAGAGAATTGACTAGGATTAGATTTCAGAGTAAACGACCTCGGAATCAGAATTTGAAGGTTCCAATAGGTTCGTATGATGATTTCGGACTTGGGCGTATACCCGGATCAAGTTTTGGGTGAACCGAGAGCGTTTTGGCGCCTATTGTGGAACTTAGCATTTTGGAAGAAATTTTATAAGTTTGGGTTGAAGAGCATTTCAGTGTTATCAATGTCCGCTTGGGACTACGAGTCTGGGAGTAGCTCCGTATGGTGATTTTGGAGTTGGGATCGCGATCGGAAGTGAATTCGGATGTTCGTGGAGCATTTTGGAGCCATTTGGCTAAAGATAGAATTTTGAAGGTTTTTGAGAAGTTTGACCGGGAGTGGAATTTTTGATATCGAGGTCAGAATCCAATTCCAAAAGTTGGAGTAGGTCCGGAATGTCGAATATGACTTCTGTGCAAAATTTGAAGTCAATCGGACGTGATTTGATAGGTTTAAACATCGAAAGTAGAAGTTTGAAATTCTAAAGTTCATAAAGCTTGGATTGGGGGTCGATTCGTAGTTTTATTGTTGTTTGATACGATTTGAGGCCTCAAGCAAGTCCGTAATGTATTTTGGGACTGGTTGGTCTGATTGATGGGGTCGAGGGAGCCTTGGGTGGATTTCGGGTGGTTAACGGATCGAAAATGGAATTTGGAAAAGGCTGAAGTTACTGGTTGCTGGTTTAATCGCACCTGCGAGAATTAGGCCGCAATTGCGAAGCCGTAGAAGCGGTCGTCGTGCCGCAGAAGCGAAAAATGGATGGCCAGGCAGGGACCGTAGATGCGGTCGTTTTATCGCAGATGCAGGACCACATCTACGGAGGAGAGGGCGCAGAAGAGGAATGGGCTGGGAGCCCCGAACTGCAGAAATGGCATTTGGTCCGCACCTGCGGGACCGCAGAAGCGACCAAGGGACCGCAGGTGCGAAAGGATTGGAGGCAGAGAGCTATCTTTAAAAATCAGGTTTAGGCTCATTTCCTCCCCTTTTTACTTTGGGTTGTTTTGGAAGAGAGATTTTCTCCATCCATGTCAAGGTAAGTTGTTCCCACTCATTAGACACTAAATACATGGTTTTGTTTCGAATTTGAGCATGAAAATCGGTAACTTGGGGTTTGAGGGAAAACCTAAAAAATCGATATTTTTGGATTTTGGCCACTATTTTGGATATGAAATTGAGAGTAAATTACATATTTGAGTCCGTAGGGTTATGGGTAAACCTTTTCTTTGAAAAATATCAGAATCTGGGCACATGGGCCCGAGGGCGTTTTTGTCAACTTTTCGATCAGGGTTAGGAATTGTTATAAATTGGATTGTAAAGAGTAATTGAGCATATATTAATGGATTTGCATAATTTTTGGCTAGCTTTGGAGCATTTAGCATCGATTCGAGTCTTCGGAGGGGCGTGGAATGCCGGTTATGGATCTTCGGAGCGAGGTGAGTCTCTTTTCTAACCTTGTAAGAGGGAATTGTCCCTATAGGTGAGTTAATTGGTTATGTGCTCCTATTTGCGGGGGCTACGTACGCACGAGGTGACGAGAGTCTGTGTGTAGCTACTATTATGCTTAAGTCCAGATAGTCTTGGACCGAGAAGCATGCTTACTTGTAATAAATGCAACCTTGTTGACAAATTTAAAAATGCTTGAACATATTGAACATGTAAATGAATTTCTAATAAACTAGATATCATTTCTTGACTTTTAAAGGAGAAACTTGCCTTTTTCTGAATAATTGCTCCTTGATGAATTATTGACTTGACTATTTGAATGTGTTTATCTATTGTGGAACGGGCAGAAAGCCTCGGTAGATTAAATATATGCATCTATGGTTTGTGTCATTCGACCCTCTAGCAATGCACAATTTAAATATTGTTGGGTCGAGCCGTACGTCCTCGACATGATTTGTGCATGCTTGTATTGCTTGCCTTGGAATTTAATGAAGTGATGGTGTTCCTTCCCTGCTTGGGAATAAATATATAAATGACGAAAAAGAATTTGGAAATTTCCTATAAAAGAAAGAATTGCTTACTTGCTTCATTTTATTGAATTACAACCATGTTTATAAAAATTCACGATTTAATATATTATTGATATAACATTATTGGACCACTAGTAAGTGTCAAAGTCAACCTCTTGTCTTTGCATCTTCGAGATTAGATGAGATACTTATTGAGTACACGTTGTTTTCGTACTCATGCTACACTTGCTGTGCATTTGTTGCACAGGTTTATGTGTGACTAGTGGCTTAGCGGCATGGTTGATACGGAGACTTAGGTGAGCTATACTTATCGAGACGACCCGCAGCCAACAGAGTCTCATTCAGAGTATTGTACTGTATTTTCATTTCTGTCCACTTGTATACCAGACAATTACTATATTTTATTTCATTCCCTAGTAAATGCTCATGCACTTGTGACACCGGGTTCTGCGATGTCTATGAGCTTATTCAGAAATTTAAAATTGCTAAATATTTCATTATTTATTTAGTGAAATTTATTGTGTATTGTTTAAACGTATAAAAGAAGTAATTTCAGAAATATTTAAAACGAGAAGTTATTAATTATTTGTTGTTGGCTTGCCTAACAATGGTGTCCGGCGCCATCACAATTCTTAGTGGATTTTGGGTCGTGACAATATCTAAATGGAAGTAAATAGTATTTCGTTTTCATATTACTCTAACTAAGTAAAAGTTCCAGCCATTGGCATGATACTTAATAACTTTATGAGAACTTAGTTATTATACAATGTTTTTCCAACAATATATATACTGGCATGCAAGTCTCAGGGAGGGAAAAACTTAGCAACATCACACAACAGGAAGTTCCTACTTCATATATATAGCACTAAATTATTTATATTATTCAAAAAATGAGAAAGAAACCTAATATATAATCTCTGGATTTTAACCTGACTTTATCATGAATCCTAGTTACATAAAATTGGTTGCGCCATTCCCATAGTCATGGTATCCAGATCATGGCTTTTAACAGAAACCTATGTCTTATTATAAAAATGATTTTTATATACTAAATGGAATTCACGTTTAAATCTTCACTTCAAAGCCGTAAATCTTATGAACAAGTTATCAGATCAAACGTACTCCAATAGATGATCCTAGTTATTACTACACATGGTTTTTTGTTAAAAGGTTAATCCTTGAAAAAAAATCTTGTTAACAATAACAATCCCAACATAGCTTCTGAAATATTTAGACCAAAGGAACAGTAACTCTAACCCATGTTCTAAATAAGACTCATTCAGAAACCATTGTATTAACTCAGAGAACGAATAAATTTATACATTCTAGACAAAGAAGTGATATTCTAGACTTATCATTTTGAAGAAAGAAATAGCATATTGTAGTATTTAAAGTAGACGGCAGAAGAAAAGACAACTAACATATTAATCTATTCATGTGAGTATTTGATTGACATCAAAGTTATTCCATTAACACATAGACAATCACATAATTCTTTGTTGTTTTTATACCCAAAGAAATCTTAAAGATTGATTTCTATATAGGAGATTTTTAAAGCATGATTTCTGTATAGGGGATTTAACAGACAAATAAACACTTATTTCAAATATGAAATGAGCAAGCTAGGATCTGAGAATCGCTGACCTTTTTGTGAGCAGTGAATGAGGCGTCGTCGAGCAGGTCTACTATCTACGATTAACTCAAACGCCCACCAAATTCCGAAACAACAGAATATCGCCTCTTTTTTTTTGTCACGATCCTAAACTCATACCCGGTCGTGATGGCGCCTCTCGTGAATACAAGGCCAGCCGACACATTTCCAATTCAAAGTTAAACAACTAAACATCAATAAAACAGGCTAAAACATTATTTAATAATACTAAGTAGGAGATAATATCATAACAATACGAAAATACAACCCAAACACAGCCCAAACCGGGGTGTCACTAGTCATGAGCATCTACTAAGGTCTAAATACAACTGATAATGTCTGAAATGTACTAAGTACAGACTAATAGAATAAAGAGGGAGAAAAGCAGTGCTGCGAACGCCGGCAGCTACCTTGCTAAACTCCGATGACTCTGCCTCCGATCAACCAATACACGTTAACGGGTTCAGAAAATACCTGAATCTGCACACAAGGTGCAGGGAGTAAAGTGAGTACTCCGACTCAATGAGTAATAATCATAAATAAAGACTAAGCGATAAGAAATCACGAAAAGTGCATCAACATGCTGTATACAAGTAGTACAAAATTAGTAGGAAAGCGATGAAGCTGTGAAATCTCTTAAAGCATCTTAGCTCGGTTTAAAACTTCTTCAAAAATGGATGTTCGACAGTTAAGTAATTGAATGCAAACAACTAGAATAGATAAGCATTAGGGAATCCGCCCCTCGGGCACAACTACACAACTAAACAGGTAAATGATAGGTAATTAAATAGATAAATACATAAATATTCGCCCCTCAAGCTATAACTGAACAACTTCGCCCTTCGGGCAATATCTCAGATCCATACCAGCCCCTCGGGCAATCACATAAAATAATACTAGCCCCTCGGGCTATATCTCACATCACAATGGGTATCCGCGCTCACTAGGGGTGTTCAGACTCCTGGAGGGGCCCCTTACGACCCAAGCGCAATATCAAGCCATCTCGTGGCATCATAAACAGGCTCTCGGCCTCATATCAATATCAAGCCACCTTTTGGCATACAATCTCAGGCCCTCGGCCTTATAATCAAAATCAGTGTATCAACCGTTGCGGCATGCAGCCCAACCCAAAAGATATTCTGACAACACAAGCCCTCGGCCTTACTCAGTCAAAATCCCATAAGCCTCTTGGGCAACAGTAAAACAGTGTTTCTCAGCCCAAAACATCATTTAAATATCATTTGACTAAAACTGAGTGAACATGGCTGAGTTTTGAAAACAGTGAAAAATAACATGAATGAGTTCCACAAAAATCCCCCAAGGGTTCAAATAATTGGCACGAAGCCCAAATATGGCATTTAGCCCAGATAATAGTAATAATAGCAAATAGATTTCAGTCAAATACGTGGAAAAATATCAATCGGGACGAACCAAGTCACAATCCCCAATAGTGCACGACCCCACGCTCATCATAAAACGTGTGCCTTACCTCAATATAGCACTACGATATGCAATCCGGGGTTTCAAACCCTCAGAACAATATTTACATCATTACTCACCTCGAACCGGTCAAATCTCTAGCTCGCGATGCCTTTGCCCCTCGAATCGGCCTCGACTCATGTCGAATCTATCCACAATCAGAATGAGGATGTTAAAATAGGCTAACGAAACGAAGCCCAAGCGAGGCACAAATCCCAAAATTACCAAAACCCGACCCCCGGGACCACATCTCGAAATCCAATAAAATTAATATCAATGGAATCCTCATCCTCTCACGAGTTCATACATATCAAATTTACCAAAATTCAACCTCATATGGTCACTCAAATCCTAAAAATTCACTCTCCAATTTCAAGCCCTAAATTCCCAACTCTTTCTCTAATTTCCCACAAATTTTTATGATTAAACAATGATATAATCACTATAAACACAAGGTATAAAGTCCAAGTAGCTTAACTCTGTGGAAACACTTGATCCTCTCTTAAAATCACAGCTTGGAGCTCCAAAATCGCATAAAAATGGTGAACAAAATACTGAAAATCGCGAAGGGGCATTTTTATACATTCTGCCTAGCTCTTCCGCACCTGCGATCCCATAAGCGCATCTGCGCTTCCGTTTCTGCGGATTTCACTTATGAAACCAGGCCCCGCATCTGTAGTCAATCCACCACACTTGCGGTACCGCATTTGCTGTCAAATTGCGTTTCTGCGACTTTCACTTAAAATCCAAAAATCGCATTTGTGACCACGTAACCGCACCTGCGCCATCGCAGGTGCGGTCAGCCAACCGCATCTGTGGCTCTTGCATTTCTCTTCCTTGACCGCTTCTACAACTAAAGCTCCACTTATGCGGCGCCGCACCTGCGGTCCCCAATCCGCATGTGCAAAAATACTAGAAGTAGCAAATTCAGCAGCTGCAACAAAACCTAAACTTCTCTGTTAACCATCCGAAATCACCCCGAGGCCCCCGGGACTTCAACCAAAAGCACAAACATATTCTAATACCTTATTCAAACTTGTTCCAATCATCAAAATACCTCAAACAACATTAAATCAACCAAAACACCTCGGATTCAAGCATAAGTTTCTAAAAACTCCCGAATTCCGCTTTTGATCAAAAACCCCAACCAAACCACGTCCGAATAACCTAAAATTTTGCACACACATCCCAAATGACACAACGAAGCTACTGCAACTCTCGGAATTCCATTCTAGACCTTATATCAAAATCTTGCCTACCAATCAAAAATCGCCAAAATCTCAATTTTGCCAATTCAAGCCTAAACCTTCCACAGACTTCCAAAATGCATTCCGATCACGCTTCTAAGTCCCAAATAACCTAGCGGATCTAATCAAATCATAAAAATTCCGATCCAAAATCATATACAAACAAGTCAAATATTAGTCAAACCTTTTAAATTTCAAGCTTCAAACTGAGAACTGTTCTTCCAAATTCTTTCTGATCATCCTGCAAACCAAAGCCAACAATTTACATAAGTCATAATAAACTACACAGGGCAAATAATGCCCGAGAACTGGCGAACAAGTACAAAATCTCAAAACGACCGGTCGGGTCGTTACATTTTTATCGCACAATACTAACGGAGACTAAAATAAGCGAGAGTTTATTTTGGGAGTAAAAGCAAAAGAGCAGTAGTGTTAGGATTTGAGGCAGCCCGGAAACCATCTTTCAAAGATGTCTGGCATGCGAGTATTTATAGGCGGAATTGAAACCCTAGAGTTTCATTTAGGCGGGCAGATCTCAAAATCGGTCAAGAGACACGTGTAGTTATTTGATTTCAAAATACAACCGTTAAATCAGAGAAGAAAACAGACCCATGATTGAAAGAAAATGTTGATAGCTCAAAATATCCAGATTCCTCTATCATGTTTCTTTGTACTCACTTGAATGATGAAAGAAAAAGAAGAGAGAGAGAGGAGCATTTGATAATCTGGAAAAGAGAGATGAGACTTGCTTGAAAATGGAGGCAGCAATGTCTGGCGTGGAGATTAGAGGAGCTTGGAAGTTTTCTAGAAATACAAAAGATGACAAGGGAAGAGCCAGAGGTACCGCTGTATTTTTACTAGGGTTAAAAATTAGGGGTGAAATACTTTAAGGGGGTATTGGGCCGATTGGGATGAGGTTCAGGTGTATTTGGGCGTTGGGCTAGTGTTATTTTTATATTTTGGGTGAGGTTCTAATTTTGTGATGGATGGCCGAAATTCAAAGGCTTTTGGACGTAGTTTTGAGGTTTAAAATTCTTTCTTCCTTGCTTTCTTTAGACCTCTAATTATGGGATTAAATATTTTAATAACCACATATATAATGTTATGTAATATCAGTATTTATATATATTAAGTAGGTAATAAAATTATTAATATATTATAAAAATTTATAATTTCTCTCATTTGAATAAATAATTATGAGATATTGAAAAATAACTATTACACAAACTGCTGAATAAATTGCTACAATATTTGTAAAGAGTATAGTTACTAAAATATTCGCACAAATGACTATTGGAAATGATGATGATGATGATAGTAATAATAATAAACTAGTCTAATTTCTGCTAAAAGTAATGGAATAAATACTCTAACATTATTAATGATATTAGAAGCTTAAAGAAATAGTTAGAAAGAAAGGATGGACAAAATTGGATGTCAACATCTGTCACTCTAACTTTATAGCCATTTGTGAGAGTAACTAACAAAGGGTAGGATAAGACTCTAACATTTAGCAAAGAAGAGTTTATTGAAAGGAAAATATGGTGTGATGCTCCTCAGTCAAAATCCATGTGTCTGTCCAAGTTCTGAAACATTTACAAGACGATTTCCCATAATCAATTAAGGATGAGCAAGCGATCAAGCTTGCAAAAGTCATCTATCATGCAGTAAGATTCATAATACCAACTCTATAGTTTGTACTTTTTGAGCTTTCTCCTCCATTGTTGTCATGAAAATGTTGCAGGATGTTAAGAAACTGACCATATTTTTCCTTGGACATGTTCAGATTCTAGCTTTCATCCTTAGGTCCAAACTTATCAACTTTAGCAAACACTTCATTAGGGGAAGTGACATGTGCATTAGCTAGCACTTTTTTGTTATTATTGTACTTCAAGTTCTCGTTTTAGCCTGAAGTCTGAGGGTAACCATAGAGATTAAAACATTTACCCTTAGTTTGACCTCGGCGCTTGCAATAGTCACATAATGGCCTAGTCTTGTTAGTGTTTAGAAAGTTAGCATCGGGAGCATAATTGGTTATGAAATTATTGTTTATGAATTTGTTGGCATTTCCTGAAGTGTTGACATGAAGAGAGACAGATTCTGCAGCCAAATGGTTTGAAGGTTTTATTTCTCGCTGCTTCCTATCTTAAATGAGCAAGGAGAAGGATTGTGCCATTGAAGATAGTGGGTTCATCATGAGGGTGCTCCCTCTTACTACTGTGTAAACTTTATTTAGTCGCATAAGAAATTGGATTAATCTCCTGTCATGTTCTGTCTTGTGCATATTCTTTTTGGCACTACAAGTGCATTGGCAACTGCACCGTGTCTTTGCACTTAGAGTACTCAGTTTCTCTCAGAGTTTCTTTAACTGAGTATAATAGTTAGTGATGTCTAAAGTTCCCTTGAATAAACCATTGATCTCCTTCTGAATTTGGTATAGTCTCGCACCATTAGTCTGTTCATATCGATCTTCCAATTCTTTTCACAATTCAACAACATTATTGGCGTACTCTACACTGTCTGTTATCTCCTTTGAGATTGAATTAAAAATTCAAGAGATCACCATATCATCACAACATTCTCACTACCGTAATTTAGGTGATTGAGGATCAGGTCGTTTGCATTCTCCAATGATAAAACCAGTTTTATTCTTAACAGATAAGCCACGCAAAACTGCACGTCGCCAGGACCTATATCCAATTATACTAAAAGCTACACTAACCAACATAACTCCAGGATTATCTGGAGGATATAAGTATAGGGGATCACTAGGATCCATCCCAGAATTGGGGACAATTTCGACATTCTCAGTAGTACTAGTCGCATCGCTTTGATCGACAACAACCATATCGAATTTTGAAGAAATAGATAGTGAAATTTGAATGAAAGACCAGAAACCTAAATTGAAGGTGAGATGAAACATTTACACCGTATGGATTGAATAAAATTAAGGTAAAATAGGAAAGTTTTATTATACTAAGAGTTGATGGAGACGACTGAATTGAAGGTCCCTAGGCCCTGATGCCATATCAATTTACACCATGGACAAATGGTTTGTTCCTCAATTCAGCTCCATTAAAGAGCTCTGGAAGCTTCGCATGAATGAGAGAAGAGAGAGTCTATTTCCCGAAATGAGAGAATGAATTGTGTATTTGATATTTCTATGTATTGGTGTACATATACACGAGGACAAACATAACTAGCAACTAACTCTAACTAGCTGACAGCTAATTGACACCTAAGCCACTAACTAACAAGTGATCAGCTAACTAGTTGTAACTAATTGTACAACAGGTAAAGCTAAAAGTACAAGGGACTAAAAGCTGCACATATAAGTAAGATAAATACATCTCAATAGCTACCTTTTTGTACTTCTCCAAAACTACTTCTACTTCTAATTAAAAATACTTTTTTTCTTCTAAAAGCTTTGCCAAATAATTCAACTTTGAAAATTTCTTTCTCGTCCTTGGAAAAGCTTGGCCAAACACGTTATTAAACTCTTTGAAGTTAGAAATTAAGTTGAAAAAATTTATAGAAGCTGAGATAAAAAGAAGAAAGAAATCAAGATTTTTGAAAAATAAATAAATATTTGCTTCTTGCAGTATCTATATCTATATTAAAGCAAGAAAGTTACCATATATAATTGACATTATAGTTAAGCCAAGTGGCAAGGTAATAAATGTCAATAGCTTGCCCCAGATGCGAATTGTAGAAGGTCATAACACTGGTGAACTTAGTATGTTCAATTAGGACAACGACATCCCCTGATAGAAGAAAGCTCTACTGCGCTCGCAAATACCAAGTCTCATTACTCTATCATCCCAAATCCGCACATTCTTAGTCCGATTGTCTTTCCCCTGCCGGGAATAAAATACTGAATCTCTGAATCACGCACTGAGTAAACTTCCCTTCAAGTCAATCACTGCCCCTACATGTGGGCAAACATCTTACCATCATATCACTACTGCGGAACAATCATTCGTAAGCATCATGAAAACTTATGCCTAGCCTCAGAGCCCTCAGAAGTACCTCTACTGGGCTGAAATGATAAAATATCCTTCTACAAAGCGATGACAATAATCCGATCACCTATACCGGGAGAAACATCCCGTACCATATCTGTAGTACCATTAAGGTTCTTCAATTCTCGATTTATAACAAGTGGTTCGCGTCGCGTAAGATTGAGTATGAAGGAATAAAAGGCATACGCCTCGAAGGATCAAATCGCACGATAAGGAATCAAGAAGGGAAATACTCCTAACAGTCCTGTAGCCTCTAAAGGTTAAGTACAGACGTCTCCGTACCAATCCGCGAGACTCTACTAGACTTGTTCATGACTCGTGAGACCCTAGGAACCTAGTGCTCTGATACCATGTTGTCACGACCCAAAATCCTCGAAGGGTCGTGACGGCACTGGATACTGCTGTCAGGCAAGCCAACCATATTACTTGATGAAGTTCTCATTTCAACAATCTTTAAAACTAAGATTTTCCTTCAATATTTATAAATAAAAATAATATAACCGTTTCAATTCAAATTAAATAATAAGTAATTAATACAAAATATTTTAAAATCATCCCAGAACCCGGTGTCACGAGTGCATGAGCATTTACTAAGAAGGAAATAAAATACAACATCTGTCCAGAATACAGTGGACAGAAAGTAAATATAATTTACTGGAAGGGACTATACTAGCTGCGGGCCGCCTTGAATAATGCAACTCACCTAGTCCCCGAATCATCTGTGCTGCTACGCCCAGTAGGCCACTAGAGTTACATATACCTGTGCAATAAGAATGCAGATAAGTGTAGTATGAGTACGAAAACAACGTGTACTCAATGAGTATCCCGTCTAATCTCGAAGAAGTAGAGACGAGATGGTCGACTTCGACACTTACTAGTGGTCCAATAATGATGTCAATATATTATAGGACTTTTATAAACATGATTTTTTAATCCAATAGGAGGAAACAAGTAAACAATTATTTCTTTTATTAGAAATTCCCAAAATTCCTTTTCATTATTTATCCAAATATTCTTAAGACATGAAGAGGAAATAACAACTTCAATAAGTTCAAGGCAGCAATACAAGCATGCGCAAATCATGCCGAGGAGTACGGCCCGCTCCAACAGAAAATAAACTGTGCACTGCCGAGGGTCGAACGACACCAAACATAGATGCATCTATTACCCCGCTTGTGAATCATACATGCGACGCGGTCAAATATAAATAAAAGCAACAATCAGTCAATCAAGAATTCATTAGGGAGCAGTTATCCCAAGAAAATCCAATTCTCTTTTAAAAACTAAAGTGTCACGACCCGAATTTCCCACCATCGGGATCGTGATGGTGCCAACTCGTGTAGCTAGGCAAGCCAACTTATTTACCTTTTCATCATTAAACAATTATCTTAACAGTCTATAACATCAATATAAAACATTAATTCTAATGAGAACAATAGCGAAAGTCTGTGTGATAAATACGAATCAAAATACGGAACAGTTAAATATACCTTCTACCCAAGATTTGGTGTCACATTACTCATGAACTTCTAAGAATAAACTAAATACAAAGGTCTGAAAGAAATATAACAGCTGTTTGTCTCGAAACAATGAGGCAACAGTCAAATAAGAAAAACATAAAGAAGAGATGCCGGGCCTGCGGACGCCTGCAAGGCTACCTCAGTGTCGTGATAATGAAATCCTGCTCTCGTACTACTGCTGCTGCTGCTCCTCAAAACCTGGACCTGTGCAAAAATGCACAGAAGTGTAGCATCAGCACAACCGACCCCATGTGCTAGTAAGTGTCTAGCCTAACCCCGGTGAAGTAGTGACGAGGCTAGACTGGACACCACATAAACTTGTGCAGTTATAAATATACAACGGAATATCGAATACAAGGCAAATAACAACACGGAAGGGGGAGACATGCTATGGGGAGATACAATCTCAACAGTAATCCCAAATAACAAACTAGAACAACTTAGATTCACAATGAACAAGGAAATAATTATCAATACAAACACACGGTATCAATAACTATTTCGGCGTGCAATCCACTCCACAAATATCACTGTTGCGGCGTGCAACCCGCTCCATAAATATCACTGTTGCAGCGTGCAACCCGCTCCACAAATATCACTATTGCGGCGTGCAACCCGCTCCACAAATATCACTGTTGCGGCGTGCAACCTGACCCATAAATACCACTTATCACGTATCGATGTTGCGGCGCGCAACCCGATCCTCACATATTATTGTTGCGGCGTGCAACCCACTCCTCAATATCATTTAACAGATTGATTTCCCAAACAACAGTCACAATTAAGAGACATAAAAATAAGCAAATATTTGACAAACATCCCGGCAAGGGAAATAATCTAACAAGTTCAACCAACGTCCCAGCAAGGGAATAATTAACAATGCTTTCTTACTTTTCCTCATCTCATAACTCACTCTTCTATTTTAAGCCAACGCTCCAATTAATCAAGTCAATTCGTATGCCTTCAATATTTGTATCACAGTTCGAGCCAATGCTCCCAAGAATCAATTAATCATTTTACCGTTCATATGTTATTCACAACATTTAGAAATCCTCCGATAAACACGCAGTTCATAGCCAAGTCATGATAATCACATTATAAGGACTCACGGTCATGCTAGACACCGATGTATAGATACTCGTCACCGTGCCTATACATCGTACTCGATTACATAGCAATTAGCAACAAGACTCAACTCCTATTCCCTCAAGCTAGGGTTAAACCAAACACTTACTTTGAATGCTCCAAAGAATAGCAATCAATCCTTAAATATCGTCTTTCCTCTACAATCCGACTTCGAAATAATGATATCTAGGCATAATTAATTCAATAGTATCAATAAAAACTCAAAGGCAACATCCCATAGCCTAGATATAAATTTCCTAGCATTCTTCCAAAATTACCAAAATTCGACACCGAGCCCACATGGTCCAAACACGAGGCTCGGACCAAAATCCAATCACCCATAATCCCACGGGTTCAAATATACAATTTGTTTTAAGATTCGACCCCAAATTGAGGTTGAACCACCAAAAATTCTCAAAACCCTAACTCTACCCAAAACCCTTAATTTCTACTTTGATTTCATTATTTAGGGCTAGGAAATTAGTGATTAGATGAAGAAATTAGGAGTGAATGAAGTTAAGAACACTTACCTAGCAAGCTATGGAGGAAAAGGAGCTTGAAATTCGTCTATGTGATGTTGGAGTGAAGAGCTCGTGTGAAATAATGGCTAACTCCCGCTACTGTTCTATTTTAAGACTTAAAAATTCGCTGGGCAAAAATGCCCTTCGCGTTCGCGTGAACAGGGACGCGTTCGCGAAGGGTGAACAGGTCATGGCATCGCGTTCGCGTGGCGCTAATCGCGAACGCGTAGAAGAAGGAACTGTTTAAACATCGCATTCTCTACATGGGAACGCGAACGCGTAGAGTAAAGTATTTGGGGTCTGGAATCTAGGCCTAGGAGAACGCGTGAGGAGACACGCGAACGCGTTGAAGGAAGCAACAAAGCTTCGCGATCGCGATCGCGATGTCCTGAACGCGAACACGAAGGTCTAAGGGAGCAAAGCTATTCGAACGCGATGAAGGATTTCACTGGGCAAATATTGCAGAAAAATCTGCTACCATTCAAAGTGCAAAACTACCCCGAACACCTCCGAAAACACTCCCGAGCCCTCAGGGCTCCTAACCAATCACACACACCAACTCAATAACATCTTACGAACTTACTCGAGCGATCAAATCGCCAAAACAACATCAAAATCAGTGGGTCAAGCCTCAAAATCATCATTTTCATTTCAAACTTCTTAAACTTTCAAACTTGGAACTCATAGTCCGAAACACGTCAAACGACGTCCGATTTCGACCAAACTTTACAAAAAGCGCTTAAATAATATATAAGACTTGTACCGGGCATCGGAACCAAAATATGAGCCTCATACCATAGTTTTTTAATAAATTTTCATTTCCACTTTCGCTAATAATTTCAAAAAAATAATTTAAAAGAAAAATTCTTTTACCCGGGTTCTAGACCTCGGATTTCTACTCCGAGCACATGCCCGAGTCCCATATTTTTCTACGGACCCTCCGGGACCATCAAATCCCGGGTCCGGGTCCGTTTACCAAAAATGTTGACCGAAGTCAACTTTAATCATATTAATATCAAAATTCTTCAAATTTTTCACAGAATTCACATATTTCAACATAAAAGTTTTTCGGCTACGCGCCTGGACTGCGCACGCAAATGGAGGCAAGTAAAAGTGAGGTTTTCAAGTCCTCGGAAGCACGAAACTAATGAGGAAATAGGTGATGACCCCATTAGGTCGTCACATCCTCCACCTCTAAAATAATCGTTCGTCCTCGAACGGACAAAAAAAGGAAGTACCTGAGTTGGAGAACAAATGTGGATAATGGCTCCGCATATCAGACTCGGATTCCCAGGTCGAGGCCTCAGGGGGCTGACCTCTCCACTGAACACGAACAGAGGGAAAGCTCCTAGATCTCAACTGACAAACCTGCCGGTCTAGAATAGCTACCGGCTTCTCCTCATAAGATAAATCCTTGTCCAACTGGACAGTGCTGAAGTCTAACACATGTGTAGGATCGCCGTGATACCTCCGAAGCATAAATACATGAAAAACTGGATGCACGACTGATAAGCTAGGTGGCAATGCAAGTCTATAAGCCACATCTCCCACTCGATCAAGAATCTCAAACGGACTAATGTACCTAGGGCTAATCTTGCCCTTCTTTCCGAACCTCATCACGCCCTTCATAGGCGATACCCAGAGCAATACCCGCTTACCAACCATAAAATCTACATCTCGGACCTTACGATCTGCATAACTCTTCTGACGCAGCCTCTCCTGAATGATCTTGACCTTATCTAAGGCCTCCTGAACTAAGTCTGTACCCAATAATCGAGCCTCTCTCGACTCAAACCATCCGACTGGAGACCGACATCGCCTACCATACAACGCCTCATATGGAGCCATCTGGATACTAGACTGGTAGCTGTTGTTGTAGGCGAACTCTGCTAAAGGCAAAAACTGGTCCCACGAGCCTCCAAAGTCAATGACACAAGCTCGGAGCATATCCTCTAAAATTTGAATAGTCCGCTCGGATTGACCGTCCGTCTGAGGATAGAACGCTGTGCTCAACTGAACCTGGGTGCCTAACTCTCGCTGAACCGCTCTCCAGAAGCGCGAGGTAAACTGTGTACCCCGATCCGAAATGATGGATACCGGTACACCATGAAGGCGGACAATCTCCCTAATATAAGTCTCAGCTAACCTCTCGGATGAATAGGAGACTGCCACTAGAATGAAATGCGCTGACTTGGTCAGCCTACCAATAATGACCCAAATGGCATCAAACTTCTTATGGGTCAACGGAAGTCCAGTAATGAAATCCATGGTAATACTCTCCCACTTCCACTCGGGAAGCTCAATCCTCTGAAACGAACCACCGGGCCTATGATGCTCATATTTGACCTGCTAACAATTCAAACACCGATCCACATACGCAACAATATCCTTCTTCATTATTTTCCACCAATAATGCTGCCGTTAGTCCTGATACATCTTCGCGGCGCCCGAGTGAATAGAATACCGAGAACTATGGGCCTCCGCTAAGATCAACTCTCGAATCCCATCAACATTGGGCACATAAACTCGCCCCTGCAATCTCAAAACACCATCATCACCTAAGGTCACCTTCGTGGCACCTCCACGCTGCACCGTCTCTCTCAGGACACACAAATGGGGATCATCAAACTGCCGATAACAGATATGCTCCAATAGAGAAGAATGAACGATCGTGTAAGCCAATACTCTGCTTGGCTCAGAAATATCTAATCTCATAAATCGATTGGACAAGGCCTGAATATCTAAAGCAAGCGGGTCTCTGGTTGATCAGGATATAAGCAAGACTACCCATACTGGCGGACTTCCTACTCAATGCATCGGCCACCACATTGGCCTTACCCGCGTGATATAAGATAGTAACATCATAATCTTTCAACAACTCTAGCCATCTCCTCTGCCTCACATTCAACTCCTTCTACTTGAACAGGTACTGAAGGCTCTTGTGATCCGTGTACACCTCACACGCCACACCATATAGATAATGCCTCCAAATATTCAAAGCATGAACAACCGCTGCCAACTCTAGGTCATGAACCGGATAATTCTTCTCATGGATATTCAACTGTCTCGAAGCATAGGCAACAACTTTTCCATCCTGCATCAATACTGCACCAAGACCAATGCGGGAAGCATCATAATAGACTGTGTACGGCCCTAAACTCGTGGGCAAAAACAACACCAGTGCCGTAGTTAGAGCTGTCTTGAGCTTCCGAAAGCTCGCCTCACACTCATCTAACCATCTAAACTGGGCACCTTTCTGGGTCAATCTGGTCATCGGGGCTGCAATGGACGAAAATCCTTCCATGAACCGACGGTAATAACCTGCTAACCCTAAGAAACTCCGAATCTCGGTCACTGAAGCTGGCCGAGGTCAATTCTTGACTGCCTCAATCTTCTTTGGGTCCACCTGAATACCCTCTGTTGATACAATATGACCCAGAATGCAACCGAACTCAACCAGAACTCGCACTTCGAAAACTTAGCATATAACTGACTATCCTTCAGAGTTTGGAGAACCACTCTGAGGTACTGCTCATGCTCTTCCCAGCTGTGGGAGTACACCAGAATATCATCAATAAAGACTATCACGAATAAGTATAGATATGGCCTGAACACTCGGTTCATCAACTCCATAAATACTGCTGGGGCATTGGTCAACCCAAATGACATGACTAAAAACTCGTAGTGCCCATACCGAGTGCGGAATGTTGTCTTAGGGACATCAGACGCCCTAATATTCAGCTGATGGTAGCCAGATCTCAAGTCTATCTTTGAAAACACTTTTACTCCCTAAAGCTGGTCAAACAAATCGTCAATCCTTGGTAGTGGATACTTGTTCTTTATCGTCACCTTGTTCAATTGCCGGTAATAAGTACACATCCGCATCGAACCATCCTTCTTCTTTACCAATAACACCGGCGCACCCCAAGGAGGAACACTAGGCCTGATAAAACCCTTCTCTAGTAAATCCTGCAACTGGTCCTTTAACTCTTTTAACTCTGGCGGGGCCATGCGATACGATAGAATAGAAATGGGCTGCGTGCCCGGAGCCAGATCAATACAGAAATCAATATCCCTATCGGGCGGCATACCCGGCAGGTCTTAAGGGAAAACCTCAGGGAATTCCCGAACAATGGGAACAAAGTCAATAGAAGGAACCTCTGCGCTGGAGTCGCGAACATATTCCAGATAAGCTAAACATCCCTTCTCGACCATGTGTCGAGCCTTAACATAGGAAATAACACTACGAGTGGCATGACCTGGGGTTCCTCTCCACTCTAGTCGGGGCAATTCTGGCAAGGCCAAGGTCACGGTCTTGGCGTGACAATCTAAGATAGCATGATACGGGGACAACAAATCCATCCCCAAAATAACGTCGAAATCCACCATATCTAAAAGCAGTAAATCAACATGGGGCTCAAGACCCTCAAACACAACCACACAGGAATGATGCACCCGGTCGACTACTATAGAGTCACCCACCGCTGTAGATACATAAATAGGAATGTCCAAAGCATAACTAGACATAGCCAGGTAGGGTGCAAAATAAGACGACACATATGAATATGTAGACCTAGGGTCAAATAGCACTGACGCATCTCTATCAAAAACCAGAATAGTACCCGTAATGTTTGTGCCTGAAGACTCAGCCTCTGGCCTGGCTGCTGGCTGGCCTCTACCTCCGGCGACCTGAACTCCACCTCTAAAACCTCTACCTCCACCTCTAACACCTCTGCCACCGCCTCTAGCTGGTTGGGCAGGCTGTGGAACCTTCGGTGCTTGAATCATAGCACGAGAAATTTGATGCTGGAAACTGCCATAAACTCGAGGACAATATCTGACAATGTGCCTCGGATCACCACAAGCATGGCAAGACCTCGTCTGCTTCAGTTGAGCACCCCTCAACCTCGGGCAAATCCTCTTATTGTGACCGTACTCACCACACTCATAACATCTACACGAACGTTGCAGCTGAGGGAACTGAGGCTGACCCTGTTTACCTGAATGACCACCTGAAGTACCATGAGTGACCTGGAGAGCTGACTGGAAAGGCCTGGGAGGATGGCCTCTACCATAAGAACCTCTACCCCTTGACGAGGTACCACTAAATCTACCTGCATGACGGGGCCTCTTATCCGACCCATGACTACCTCCCTGTAGCAGAGCTGTCTCAACTTTACGGCCCACATTGGCCGCTTCCTGAAAAGTGATCTCACTCTCGGCCTGAGCCACTATACCCGGCTGACCTGCCACCGCTGGCGGAACCACTGGAAGCAAACCCGCTCGAATGATACCCTCCATGAGGCCTATCAATCGGACTAGAGCGTCCTGAAGAACTAGGGTGGTAATGAGCCCTTCTGGGACCTGAGCTGGGCCCACCGAAACTATTGGGACGGGAACCTCCTCCTCGAAATCAACCTGAGGCTCTACCACTGGGGTTGCTACTGGGGTCTCGGACTGCTGAACGGTAGATGAAGACGCGCGTGTTCTTGCCATCTGCGGAGGAATAGAGTGGAAATTCAATCGGTACTTGAAAAATAGAACCGCACGACGAGAAAGAACAAATGAGAGATTTTTCCTAACTCAATAGACTCTAGGGAACAAGTACAGACGTCTCCGTACCTACCCCTCAGACTCTACTAAGTTTGTCCGTGAGTTGTGAGACCTATGTAACCTAGTGCTCTGATACCAACTTTTCACGACTCGGATTTCCCACCATCGGGATCGTGATGGTGCCTACTCGTGTAGGTAGGCAAGCCAACTTATTTACCTTTTCATCATTAAACAATTATCTTAACAGTCTATAGCATCAATATAAAACATTAATTCTAATGAGAAAAATAGCGGAAGTCTGTCTGATAAATACGAATCAAAATACGGAACAGTTAAATATACCCTCTACCCAAGATTTGATGTCACATTACTCACGAACTTCTAAGAATAAACTAAATACAAAGGTCTGAAAGAAATATAACAGATGCCTGTCTCGAAACAATGAGGCAACAGTCAAATAAGAAAAACATAAAGCAGAGACGCCGGGCCTGCGGACACCTGCAAGGCTACCTCAGTGTCGTGATAATGAAATCCTGCTCCCGTACTACTATTGTTGCTGCTCCTCAAAACCTGTACCTGTGCAAAAATGCACAGAAGTGTAGCATCAGCACAACTGACCCCATGTACTGGTAAGTGTCTAGCCTAACCCCGACGAAGTAGTGACGAGGCTAGACTGGACACCACATAAACCTGTGCAGTTATAAATATACAACAGAACATCGAATACAAGGCAATTAACAACATGGAAGGGGGAGACATGCTATGGGGAGATACAATCTCAACAGTAATCCCAAATAACAAACTATAACAACTTAGATTCAGAATGAACAAGGAAACAATTCTCAATACAAACAAACGGTATCAATAACTGTTGCGGCGTGCAATCTGCTCCACAAATATCACTGTTGCGGTATGCAACCCGCTCAACAAATATCACTGTTGCGGCGTGCAACCCGCTCCACAAATATCACTGTTGCGGCGTGCAACCCGCTCCACAAATATCACTGTTGCGGCGTGCAACCCGCTCCACAAATATCACTGTTGCGGTGTGGAACCCGACCCATAAATATCACTTATCAGGTATCGTTGTTGCGACGCGCAACCCGATCCTCACATATTATTGTTGCGGCGTGCAACCCGCTCCTCAATATCATTTAACAGATTGATTTTCCAAACAACAGTCACAATTAAGAGACATAAAAATAAGCAAATATTTGATAAACATCCCAGCAAGGGAAATAATCCTATAAGTTCAACCAAACGTCCCGGCAAGGGAATAATTAACAACACTTTCTTACTTTTCCTCATCTCATAATTCACTCTTCTATTTTGAGCCAACGCTCCAATTAATCAAGTCAATTCGTATGCCTTCAATATTCGTATCACAGTTCGAGCTAATGCTCCCAATAATCAATTAATCATTTTACCGTTCACATGTTATTCACAACATTTAGAAATCCTCCGATAAACATGGAGTTCACTACCAAGTCATGATAATCACATTATAAGGACTCACGGTCATGCTAGACACCGATGTATAGATACTCGTCACCATGCCTATACATCGTACTCGATCACATAGCAATTAGCAACAAGACTCAACTCTTATTCCCTCAAGCTAGGGTTAAACCAAACACTTATCTTGAATGCTCCAAAGAATTGCAATCAATCCTTAAATATCGCCTTTCCTCTACAATCTGACTGCGAAACAATGATATCTAGGCATAATTAATTCAATAGTATCAATAAAAACTCAAAGGCAACATCCCATAGCCTAGATATAAATTTCCTAGCATTCTTCCAAAATTACCAAAATTCGACACCGGGCCCACATGGTCCAAACACGAGGCTCGGACCAAAACCCAATCACCCATAACCCCACGAGTTCAAATATGCAATTTGTTTTAAGATTCGATCCCAAATTGAGGTTGAATCACCCAAAATTCTCAAAACCCTAACTCTACCAAAAACCCTTAATTTCTACTTTGATTTCATTATTTAGGGCTAGGAAATTAGTGATTAGATGAAGAAATTAGGAGAGAATGAAGTTAAGAACACTTACCTAGCAAGCTATAGAGGAAAAGGAGCTTGAAATTCGTCTATGTGATGTTGGAGTGAATAGCTCGTGTGAAATAATGGCTAACTCCCGCTACTGTTCTGTTTTAAGACTTAAAAATTCGCTGGGCAAAAATGCCCTTCGCGTTCGCGTGAACAGGGACGCGTTCGCGAAGGGTGAACAGGTCATGGCATCGCGTTCGCGTGGTGCTAATCGCGAACGCGTAGAAGAAGGAACTGTGTAAACATCGCGTTCGCGACAGGGGAATGCGAACGCGTAGAGTAAAGTATTTGGGGTCTGGAATCTAGGCCTACGCAAACGCGTGAGGAGACACGCGAACGCGTTGAAGGAAGCAACAAAGCTTCGCGATAGCGATCGCGATGGCCTGAATGCGAAAGCGAAGGTCTAAGGGAGCAAAGCTATGCGAACGCGAAGGAAATGCTGCGAACGCGATGAAGGATTTCACTGAGTTTTTTTTTTGTCAGAAAAATCTGCTACCATTCAAAGTGCAAAACTACCCCGAACACCTCCGAAAACACTCCCGAGCCCTCGGGGCTCCTAACCAATCACACACACCAACTCAATAACATCCTACGAACTTACTCGAGCGATCAAATCGCCGAAACAACATCAAAATCAATTGGTCAAGCCTCAAAATTATCATTTTCATTTCAAACTTCTTAAACTTTCAAACTTGGAACTCATCGTCCGAAACACATCAAACGACATCCGATTTCGACCAAACTTCACAGAAAGCGCTTAAACAATATATAAGACTTGTACCGGGCGTCGGAACCAAAATACGAGCCCGATACCATAGTCTTTTAATAAATTTTCATTTCCATTTTCCTTAATAATTTCAGAAAAACAATTTAATAGAAAAATTCTTTTACCCAGGTTCTAGACCTCAGATTTCGACTCCGGGCACATGCCCGAGTCCCATATTTTTCTACGGACCCTCCGGGACCGTCAAATCATGGGACCAGGTCTGTTTACCAAAAATGTTGACTGAAGTTTTCCGGCTACACGCCTGGACTGCGCACGCAGATCGAGGCAAGTAAAAGTGAGGTTTTCAAGGCCTCGAAAGCACTGAACGAATGAGAAAACAGGTGATGACCCTTTAGGTCGTCACATAAAGAGAATGAAGTTTAATCTTTTTAGAAATTCATTTACTAATTCGATATGATTTAAGCAGTTAAAACTATTAATAGGTTTACAAATAATCCAAGTATAGCATGCTTTTGCGTCCTAACTACCTGAACAATAGCATAATAGAAGCTACACACGGACTCTCGTCACCTCATGCATACGTAGCCCCCACAAATAGGAGCAAATATCCAATTCATTCACATATGGGGACAATTCCCTCTTACAAGGTTAGAAAGGAGACTTCGCTCCAAAATATACTTCCAATGCCAATAACGAGCCCGAACGATCCCAAACTAGTTAAATGAAGGAGGAACTAGTCAATATAGACTCATAAGATCATATTCTAACTATTTAAGAAATTTCCCAACCCTTAACACAAGTTTCCTAAAATTCGACCTCGGGCCCACGTGCCCGGATTCCAAAATTTTTTGAAGAAAGTTATTCTCTACAACCTAAGGATCAATAATATATGATTTCTAATTAATTTCATAAAAAATTTCGTGGTTAAATACAAATTTTATTAAAACCCTAGGTTTTACTCTAACCCCTTGATTTTACCTAATTTCTAGTGTTTAATCTACCGAATATACAACTATTAAGGATGGGTGAATTAAACTTACCTCACAATGCTAAGTGGAAGTCTTATCTCCAGAGCTCCCAAAATCGTCAATGGAAAAGTGTATATGTGATAAAAATAGTCTTGAACTCGTATTAAATGAACTTCACTGCCCAGCGATTTCCGCATCTACGGTCCGGGGACCGCATCTGCAAGGATTTAACCGCATCTGCAAAAAGGGGGAGGGAAGGCTAGACCGCATCTGTGATCTAAGAGCCGCATATATGGAGCCGCATCTGCGGTTCCTGGCTTGGCCTCCTTGGCCGCATCTGCGATTGAATTGCCGCATCTGTAGTCCCGCATTTGCGGTCCAAAAACCGCAGATACAGTTATGACAGAAGCAGCAGCTCTTCAGGCCTTTCCCAAAATTCCAATTTTGATCCGTTAACCACCCGGAATCCACCCGAGGCCCCCGGGACCCCAAACAGTCATACCAACCAGTCTCAAAATACGTTATGGACTTGCTCGAGGTCTCAAATCATAACAAACAATGCTAAAATCATGAATCGACCCCCAATCCAAGCTTTATAAACTTTAGAATTTCAAACTTCTATCTTCGATGTTAAAACCTATCAAATCACGTCCGATTGACCCCAAATTTTGCAGACAATTCATATTCGACATTACGGACCTACTCCAACTCTCGGAATTGGATTTTGATCCTGATATAAAAAATTCCGCTTTCGGTCAAATTTCTCAAAAACCTTCAAATCCTATATTTAGCCAAATGATTCCAAAATGACCTACGGACCTCCGAATTCACTTCTGATCGCGCTCCCAACTCCAGAATCACCATACAGAGCTATTCACAGACTCGAAATCCCAAATGGACATAGATAACACTGAAATGAACTTCAAGCCAAACGTATGAAATTTCTTCTAAAATGCTAACTTCCACAGTAGGCGTCAAAATGCTCCCGGGTTATCCAAAATCCAAACCGAGCATACGCCCAAGTCCAAAATCATCATACAAACCTGCTGGAACCTTCAGATCCCGATTCTGAGATCGTTTACTCAAAAATCAAATCCAAGTTAATTCTTTCAACCTTAAGCTTCCGAAATGAGAATTCTCTTCCTAAATCAACTCTAAACTTCCCGAAATTTAATTCTGACCACGCGTACAAGTCATAACTCCTGAAATGAAGCTACACATGGCCTCAGACTGCTGAACGATGTGCTAGGGCTCAAAACGACCGGTCGGGTTGTAACAAATACATATGCAATGTTTTATAATAATAATCAACTAATTTAACATTTAATGATTCAAAGAACAAATTTTTTGTATATATAGGATATTAAAAATTCAAATGGGATAGAGATATTGATAAAATTAAAGTGGAGTCATACTGAAATAAATCAGGCCAAAGAATCATTTATATTTTTAGATAGCCAATTAAAAGTGAATTTCAAATTAAGCATAATATCTTCAATTGCATCATTATAAAGATTGTGAGAACTTGATTTTTGCCCGACCAAAATACTCCTACAAAATCACAAAATAGATTTTTTGTAGTTTATTTTAAATTTTATAAGAATTTCTAGAAATATTTGCTTAATTGTTTGCATTTTAGTTGCATTTTTTGCATATATTAAAAGCATAAAAAATACTCAAAAAATATATATTGCATTCTTAGATTGATAATTGCATCTTAGTTTAATTGTCAATTAATTGCATCAATAAAAACAAAAATAAAAAAATACACATTATTCCGTTTTAGTTGTAGTTTTAGTATTTTTTCTTTCATTAGTTCTAAAATCAATTAATTATTTTAGTATTAGAATTAGATGATTAAGTCAATTTTCATTACTAGTTTTTATTTAAGATTTAATTTAGGCTTAATTAAGTTTATTAAAATTAGTTCTTTAAATTAAAAAAAATTGGCTCAATAATTAAATAAAGAAGGTGTTTTGGGTCTTGAATTCGTTTGGGCCTATAAGGTTATTGTGCCCAAACCCCTTCCTTTCCGGAATTCGCCTAGCCCAACCCCTTAACCGGTCCAGTCTTCACCTAAAACCCAAAACGGCGTCGTTTTTTTGCAATTAGATTTGAGCCGTTGATTTTATTTAATCAGACGGTCGAGAATTGGCCAACCCCCACCATATATATGTCCTAACGACCCCCTATTTCCCGAACCCATCTCTAACCCCCTAACCCTAGCCACCCTAATCTCCTCTCAACCTAAACGGCCTAAACCCTAGCCGCCGCCTACCGAAAATCATTTCACGACGGCGGCCAGTCTTCAAATCCACCCAAATCTTCACCCTACAACCACCTTTACCCCTCCTTTCCAAATCCATGAACCATTTCCCATAAATCCCCCTCGAACCAGTCGAATATCAAATCTGAAAAAAGCACTTGTTCTTGCATGTTCGTTCCTCCGCTATTTTGTTGCGTTCGTATAGTCTGAAACTCACCCCAAATGGATTGTTCTTGACAAGAACAATCATTTGGGGTCAATTTTGAGCTATATCAAAGCCCAAGCAGAGATCCGCCTTAGATCTTTACCTGTTTCTCAATAGGTACAGCCTTGTCCTCGCTTGTTCATTTTAGTATTCTGATTCATGTTTAGGAAAACTAAAAGAAAAAAATACAATATTGTTTGTTTATCAATTTTTTAGACTACTGTCTCATTTAGGTTTTTTATTTATTTTCGTTTTTGTTTAATTCTGCTTTTTTTTATTAGCCAATAAGTTAGTCAATAGAATTAATCAGTTCACTCCAAGTTCATAACTGTTTTGGGCATATCTGTATGGTATTTTCCGTTCCTTCTTTCGCTGTTCTTCCTTTTATTTTCTTCATAATTGTTTTCCTATTTTAGTTTGCATGCTTTGGGATTTTCAGTATTATATTGTTATGTGTTTGATTGTCTCACCTATGTTAATATGAATCAGCATGGTTATTTCTGAGTTTGGTAGTCTCTTTGATTTGATTTAGGATAATTGTTGGTTCTGTTGATGTTTGCTATGATCTGTAAATCATTAGATAATTCTGGGGGGTTAATTGAACAAAAGAAAAACTTAAAGTGGTCATTTGAGGGGTGGGCAAATAGAAAAATGAGATAAGGCCATGTAGAGGGTTCTAGAACATGGGCGGCTGACCCTTATTGGCTAGTACAAAATACTGAAGCGAATTAGGGATAGCCAGCTATCTAATTCTGTTAAAAAAGATGCTCTTTGAGGGCAACTTTCAAAGAGAATAATTCCTGACTTGGAGAGCACACAACAACCCTCTTAGAGTATAAATAGAACCTTTTCTTCACTCATTAGGGAGATTTTTTTTTCTTCAGAACCCTAAAAACACTTCAAAAGGTTCAACTACTGTTTCATTAGTAGTTGATTCTCTTTTCTTCTGATTTTAGAGAAAAACTTAGAAAACTTCTTTAGGATTTCTGGTTTTCTAATTGAGTATGAATTAAGTTTGAGGCTGTGTGTTGTTTTCTTGTTGCTGATCTCTACTGACTCCTTGTTGAGCTTCTTTACCTTGTCTTTGTTCTTTACATCCAGGTACCTCTATGAACTTTTGAGTGGCAAAATAAAACTCTAAAGCATGTGTTTAGTCTTTATGTAATAAGAAGTTGGGTATTCGAATGTTAAATTCCAGTTTTTTCTTTATGTATGTTGTTTGCAAGTTATTTAGTTTAGTATTTATGTTTTAGTGCTGTTTCAACATTCTGAATCTGGTGTTCTAGTCTATAACTTAGTTATTTGTATGAATGTTCAAATTAGTCTAGATGTTCCATGTACTGTTTGACAGTTTTAAAATGTTTAATAGCCATAGTAGTTCATTTTCCAATAATTAAAGGCCTTATCTTCCAATGCACTTACAATTAGTAGCTCTTTATACTGAATTCGAAACTTAGTGTCATGACTCCAATTCCGATCGTGATGGCGCCCAACACAAATGTTAGGCAAGCCTGACCAATTATCACTCACAACCCAATTACGCATCCTATTACCAATTAACAGTAATAAATTAACTGTTTAATAAGTCTTCCAACCAGATAATTAAGTAGAAACAGTACGGAAACAATAACATATCTAACATTTTCCAAAAGATCTGGAGTCACGAGTCTAGAGCCTCTAGATACAACTGAATAGTGAATCCACAATAATACATAAGTCTAAGATACTGAAAGATAAAAGAGATAAGGGGAGGAATCGGGTCCTGCGGACGTCACGCAACTACCTCGATAACTCCTGAGAAATCTGGGAAGCAACAAACAGCTCAACTAAGCTCCTGTAATACCTGAATCTGCACACATGGTGCAGGGAGTAAAGTGAGTACTTCCAACTCAGTGAGTAATAAGCATATATAATGACTGAAGATGAGAATTCACGAAATACCACAATGTAAAGCTATAACTAGCAATTCAGCATAATTAGCGGTGAAATGGCAACAAAACAATATCATGTAGATCAGATAAATATCAATACATGAATGCAATGCAATGCACATGACCGCTGCGGCGCGCAGCCCGATCCATTTGGGTACCCGCGTTCACTGTGGGGGTTCAGACTCCGGAAGGGCTCCTACAACCCAAGCACAATATCATCGTATCATCGCTGCGGCGTGCAGCCCAATCCACACTCGGCCCAGAATATGCATGTTAGCCACACGGGCAACGTCAAGTTAAAATTCTCAGTTCCAGACATTAGGAAATATAGTTTAAGATTTAAAACCTTAGAATTACGACTAAGCATTTCGAAACAGTGTTTAACACAGGACTAAAATCATATAACATGCTAAGTATCATGGAAGTAGTGATAATAATCCCTAAAGGATTCAAATAATCGGCACACAGCCCAAATACATTCATAAGATCCAAGTAGGATGTTTACCAATCAATCTTTAGTCAAGAACACAATATGAACATCACTCGGGACGGACTAAGTCATAGTCCCCAATCACAAACGACCCCGCACTCCTCATAAAGTACGTGTCTTGCCTTAATATAGTATCACAGTATGATATACCGGGGTTTCAAACCCTCAGGTCATCATCTACATCTATTACTCACCTCAAACCGGCCACAAGTCTAGCTCGATTTGCCTTTTCCTCTCGAATCAACCTCCTCGTGTGCCGAATATGATCAAAACCACAAGGAATACATTACTATAGGTCAAGAAACATAACCCAATCGAAAAGACTCGAAAAATATCAAAAATCATGAAGTTGGCAAAACCCGAGCCCCGGGCCCACTTCTCAAAAATTTACAAAATTTACATCACCGGAAACCTCGTCTCGCCACGAGTCCATACATACCAAATTTACCAAAATCGAAGCTCAAATACCCCTTCAAATCTCATATTTTCATTTCAAAACCCAAGCCCTAGTTAATGCTGTATGGTGGGCCGGGCTGGGACCGGGACCGGACCGGGCCCACAATCTTAACGGGCTAAACGGTCCTGGCTGGCCGATCCTGGTGGGCCGGTCCCTAATGGTGTAGGAAGCCCGGGGCGGGCTGGTTCATGTCTTCAAGCCCACGAGCCCGGGACCGCTAAGCCCGGGACCGGCAAACGGGCCTGGGCCAGTTCAACCGGGCCTAACGGGCTCCAACGGCTCTTTTTTAAAAAAAAATTTAAAAAAAGACAAACGGTCAGATTTTTAAAATCTAGTCGTTGGCCTTTAATTTTCAACTGTTTGGAACTTTAAAAAATAGCTATTTGGCCCCCAAACTTTATATAATTATACTTTTTCCCAATTCTCAACTAAAAATACCCCCTCATTCTTTTATTTTTACTCACCAGTTCATTAATCTCTCTCAATCTATATCTAATTTCTCTCCTATATTGCTTATTTTATTATTGCATTTTCGTAAAAAAATTGTGAAGTTGGTGAATTGAAGTATTCAAGTCTTCAAGTTTTCAACGATTTTCAATTTTCAAGAAGTTATTCGGCAATTCTGTAAACTCGTTCCAACTCTTAAGTTTTAAGAATATATTTTTGTGTGTTTTAGTTTGCATAATTGTAATTAATATGACATTTTCTTTAAAAAAAATATTTGGTGGTAAGGGAAAAGCTAAAATTGGTGAAAATAGTCACCAACCTACTACCCTTCCCCTCGCTTCCCGACCTAGACCTCTTACCCGTCCTGCTGCTCCTATTATTCTTGATAGTGATAACTCTTATTTTCAATTTACCGATAGTGAATTTTGCCATAATGTTGCACCAGGTAAAAGATTAAATGAAGAATATATGATTGCTCTTTATCCTAATGAAACTGCCTTAGAAAATAATGAGGAAAATGAGGATGTAGATGAAACCCAACCGGATTTAGATGATACACCTACTAGTCCTGTTAATAACCCAACTGATGCACCGCCCGACCCACTTGTAGAAACCCCTAATTTTAATAAACAGCCTTATAAACGCCTAGAAACATCATTAGTTTGGAATTTTTTAACTCAGATAAGAGAATAAAATAAGGCTAAGTGTAACAATTGTGAGAAATTGTTGGCGCATATATATACTGGAGAACGTAGAGGCACGAATAGTTTGACTAGGCACATACTAACACACCCTAGAGATAAATTTAGATTTTTACAAATGAAAGCGCAGCTAGAGGGGACAAGTGTAGATACTGCGGTTAACCCTAGTACAAGTTCAAATCTAGTTCAATATGGAATTAACACTGTGACCGGAGGTATTTTATATTATGATCCAAATAAAGATCGTGAAGAATTAGCAAAGATGGTTACCGTTATATGCTTACCCTATACTTTTCCTTCTAATCCTAATTGGGTGCATTATATTAGAAAAGTTTTTAATCCTACTTATAAAGGTTGGCCTCGCGCAACAGTTAAGAGCGATATCTATAAATATAAACATGAATATGAATAATATTTGTGGTATTTATTTACTCATATAACTAATCGAATTTCTATTACTACTGAAGGATTTATGAGATTTGTTAGAGATACAATGTAGATTATGTTGTAACTTGTACTTTGACACATCTTCTTTAGTTTTTTTTCCTTTTAATGGTGGTATTAGTACCTTGTTGTGCTCATTCCATTAGGGGAAGAAGACTAAGAAAGATATGCCATTTTTGGTAATAAAATTTATAAGACATGCCTTTGAATATCTCTTTGTAATTTTTTTTTCTCTTTAACTTACAATTTATTATAAGCTATAATATATATACATAACATACAATATATACTACAAGAAAATATATAAGGAAATACATATACATAACATACTATATATACTACAAGAAAATATATAAGGGAATACATATACATAACATACTCTCTCTCTCTCTCTCTCTCTCTCTCTCTCTATATATATATATATATATATATATATATATATATATATATATATATATATATATATATACT
>MU763077.1:21324-40618 GCA_026770625.1 Nicotiana glauca | reverse complement strand
TAGCCATGTATAAGAGCAATTTATATATATACATACATATATGGTTTATAAGAAATTGCCTTAAACAAAAAAAATTGAAAAAAAAAAGCCCGAAAATAAAAAGCTCATTAGGCCCGCTAAGCCCACGAGCCCGGCCCATTTAGTCAGGACCATATGGGCTTAGGCCCGTCACGGGCTGGTTCCACCCATTAACCCATGAAGCCCGGGACCGCTAAGCCCAGTCCCGTTAAGCCTGGCCCATTTAGCTCATTTAGGCCCGGGCCCGGACCACCATACAGCCTTAGCCCTAGTTCTTCCAATTTTTATCCAAATTTGCAAGAATTAAAGGTTGATTCTTCAATAAAATGACGTTTCTAGGCCACGAGACTTACCTCCAATCAACTCCCGTCAAATCCTCTTCAATTTCTACCCAAGAAGCCCTTAAGGTGGTTAACAATGGAGGAAAAATTGAATAGACTCGCGGATGAAATAATGATATAAAACCCTTCTGCCAACAACGACTTTCGCTTCTGCGGTCCCGTTTCGGCTTATGCAGGACCGCTTATGCGGCCAAAACTCCGCTTATGCGAGTTTCATTAAAGTTTACAATTTCCGCTTTTGCGTCCAAAAATCTGCTTCTGCGGATCACCCAGTACCGCTTCTGCGGTTGACAATCCGCTCCTACGGACTCGCTTTTGCGGACCATATTCCGCTTCTGCAGAATCTCCTCACCAGGCCACGAACCACTTCTGCGCTCCTTCACCCGCTTCTGCGGTCCATTTCCGCAGAAGCGGAAATACCAGATGACAGAAAACTGAACCTGCAACACACTTCAAAACTCTCGTTTAACCACTCGAATTCACCCCGAGGCCCCCGGGACCTCAACCAAAAATACCAATACATCCTAATACCTCATTCAAACTTGTTCCAACCCTCAAAACACATCAAACAATGCTAAAACCATTAAATCACATCGAATTCAAGCCTAAGTTTCTTAAAAACTTCCGAATTGCACATTCGATCAAAAATCCGATCAAAACACCTCCAAATGACCTGAAACTTTACACACATATCCAAAATCACCTAACGGAGCTACTGCAACTTTCGAAATTCCATTCCAACCCTCGAATTAAAATCTCACCTATCAACCGGAATCCGCCAAAACACTAACTTCGCCAATTCAAGCCTTATTCTACACCGGACCTCCAAATTAACTTCCGATCACACTACTAAGTCACAAATTATCCCCGAAGCTAACCAAATCATCAGAATTCACATCCGAGCCCTCTAGCTCAATAGTCAACATCCGATTGACTTTTCCAGTATAAACCTTCCTTAAAGAGACTAAGTGTCTCATTCCCTATCCAAGCCAATCCAATTCAACTCCAACGCAACCAATGTCGATAATGAAACATGAAGAAGCAATAAATGGGAAAAACGGGACTGTAATACATGAGACGACAGGTCGGGTCGTTACACTTGGTTTAAACATGAATATTCGTAACTTGCTTTAGGGGTGATTTAATATTGTCGTGATTGGGTACACGTGATTGGGTACACGTTCGCGTGACATAATTACGATCTTAAAAAAAAATAGGGGTATGTGTTTGCACAACTTCGACTAAACTTTCTTAATAGTAATAAAGTGCTATTAGTTGTGGACACGTACGCGTGACATGATTCTTGACGCGCCAAACAAATGGGTACACGGGCGCGTGACCCGTTTTAAGATAATTTCTTAACTAAAACAGGTAAGTATACATAGGTTCTAAAACATGTAATTAAATAATTTAATTAAGCCAAGTATGATTAAAACAACCGTGCAAATACTACAAAACTCGAGAATGCCTAACACCTTCCCCCGGGTTAACAGAATTCCTTACCTGAATTTTTGTGTTTCGCGGATTGTAGAACAAAGTCAACTTCCTCGATTCGGGATTTTAAACCGGTGACTTGGGACACCATAAATTATCTCAAGTGATGACTCTGAATTTAAATAAATAATCTCGTTTTGATTATTGTCACTTTAATTGGAAAAACTCCGTTATACCCCTTTCGGGTTAAAAAGGAGGTGTGACAAAGATAATCATTATTATAATTTATATAAAGTTTTAGAAATTGAGATTTCAAAAATAGAAATATTTTTTGAAAGATAAAATCATACCAAATAAGAGCTCAAGTCGTAGTATAAGAGTCACGTCGTAATAAAAAAATCGTTTATATCGTGTCAACATTTATGCTTTGCTATAAATATGAGTTCTTATTTCACTTTGTGGCTATTTTTAGGTTCCGATGACACAAATGAGAATAGTGTAAAAATAAAATTATCACTACGAGAATTGAGAAAATGTTAGTCTTTTTTCATGCAATGTTTCTTAATTAATATCTGACGATTATCTATAATTATTTAGAAGGTTTAAATGTTAAGGTTATTTACGTATCTTTCAAAGAACTCAGATATTTAACATGGTTAATGTAAAATATCAAAATGGAGTAAAAAATAATTCACTAGCTAAAGAATTTTTTATATTTTTAGATAGCCAACTAAAATGAATTTTAAATTAAGAATAATATGTTTAATTATATTATTATAAAAATAATTATTATTGAAAAATAATATTTTAGAAACTGAAATTTTAAGAAAGAAATATTTTTTAAGAGATATCAACACACCAAATAAGTGTTCAAGTAGTAGTAAAAGAGTTAAGTCTTATCTAAAGAGTCATTCATTGTCTCAACATTTAATTGTTTTGCCATAAATATGAGTTATTATTTTGCTTCGTGACTATTTTTAGGATCCAATGACACCGACAAGAATGATATCAAAAAAAAAAAAAATAGTTAATTTGTTTATATAGTAAATATTCAATAATTATCTATATTTACTGAGAAAATATAAATTTTAAGATTATTTATATATTATTAAAAAAAAATATTTACATATAATTCAAATAACTTAAATATTTGGTATGCACATTGCGGCTACTAACGATAGTTTATTTGATAATAATAATTTTATTACAAGAAACTTTTCTCTATCTGAACAACCGCTCGTTGGGAAAATAGAGAGTAGAGAAGAAAAATGATACTGAATTATGCTTCTTCTGCGTTTGTCCAATGGAACAAAACTCCAAAGAAAACGGTATATTTCTCTGCTTCTACTGCTAATTTAAATACGGAGAAGCTTAGAGAACAATTAGACCATCTTCACAAGGAAGCACAAACCACAAGAAACAAAGGTATTATTTTGCCTAAGTTTTCTTATCATAAATGGGTCTGTTTGAATTTAGCTTTATGTTATGAAAATTACTTATTTGAGGATTTATATGTGAGATAATACAAGTTGGTGTATAAGATATTGAAAAGTTTGTACCTTTAATTGATTTCTTCTTTTGGGATGTTAAATTTAGTGTTGGTTCTGTTTGAATTTGGGTTTTATGTTTTGTAAATTACTTGTATGAGGGTTTTGATGTGAGATTTTACAAATATGGTGTGTTGGATGTTGAAAAGTTTATAGCTTTGATTGATTTCTACGTTTTGGGTGTTAAATTTTATGGTGTTTTTTTTTTAATGAATTTGGACATTAGAAAAATTGAACTGTCATATAGGGTTCTTGATACCGCGCTTGCAAGTTTTATAATTTGTTAAGAATTATTATTGAAAAGGCTGAGTGCACTTCAATGTTGTAGTTTAGATTATGTATTTGTGCTGGTGGAGATAGCAGGTAGCAGTGGAATAGTTCAAGATACACCATTGTCGTTTAAAAAAAGTGTTTAGACACAATAAGAACAAGATAAAAGGAAGAGAGTGAACAAAAGGTGTCGAATGATGGCTGACTTGTCTTGTCTTTTCGTTTGATTGGCTTACGGATGGAAGGTTCGGACAAGAATTCCTAGGCCGAGTGTTGGGCTTTTAGGATCAAAGAATGTTAAGAATTGCCTCTCTTACTTTCATCTTTGGTTGATGAATTAAGATTGTCCTTCCATCTGAATGAAATCCCGAGGACCGTGTAGTTGCAGCTCCGGGCACCATCAATTCTCTTACTCCTAGGTGTAATACCACTTCCCTGACTTGTTTGGGACTGAGGCGGGATTGTTGTTGTAGGTGTATTACCACTTCTATTCAGGGATAGGAGTAAACACTAGATGGTTCAAGAGCTTCCGCTAACACAGCAAACAAGTCTAGATCACCACTTCTCTTAGTAATGGACTTCATTGAATTCCTCGGGAGAAACCACAACAACTGGAAAATAGGAAGAATTTCCTTTTGTCCAAAAAATCTTGAAGGAGACGTGATTACATTGAACCTGATCCTCTTAAATGGAATGCAAGCAACAATGATTACAGTGAAGTCCTGTTATTGGCGCCTACCAAAAAACTGCTAGCACATTGAAACTTGGAATTGGAAGCATATTTGGAGGAAAATTCTGTTCAAGTCTTTCAGTTGTTCTGCGGATTTCATTTTCTTAAAGACTTTACAAATTGCAGACGTCCGGCTGCATAGGCTCTTTGTTGTATTTTCTTCATGTATGTAGATTTCCTTATTTTTATACTTTTGGGGATTTTGTTCGTTGTTATATTTCTTATCTATGTTGCAGGTTTTGTTCCTTATATATCTTTATGTCTCTTATTATTTCACATGAAAAAGGTGGAAAGCTGAAATGACATGGTTATAACTACTTCGTCTTGGAACACTTTTATTCAATACTGTGTTTCTTTTTCTTTTAATTATTTAGTCATTGATTCGATGGACAGCATACTATTTATTGAACAGTTTGAGTTCTTACTGATCAGAATCCTGGCTATTCAGCGAATAATGCAAGATCGAGGCTACTTCGGTTGTCTGAAGCAGCGGAGAAATTTCGGCGACAAGCAACCCTTAGTATTCAAACTGGAAAGGAGAACGACGCAAGGGAGCTACTATTTCAAAAGAAGAAGATTATGCAAGCCATGGAGAAGTCAAAGAGTCGCATTGAATTGCTTGATGAACTTGCAACAAAGCTTAATGAGGTATGGTTAACTATTTTTTTTTTGTTTTCTCCAAAAGATCTAACATCATTCTGACACTTATCAAAAAAAAAAAAAAATCATTATCGCACTTTATAGATTCAAATCCCTACTCAACACGGTACCTTAAGGAGAATCTGAAGATGGTTGCTAGCGGAAGTATTCCCTTATGTGGATTTGTTTCTTCACTCATAGGAAAGGCTTTAGATATTGTCTTCTGTAACCTTATTGGGAACCTCTACCTATACAATGTAGTTGCTCAAACATCAGATACCAAAAGGTTTTATACAGTTGTTTCGATCAAAATGGTGTTAAGGTTGAGTTGTCATAAAAAAAGCCCGAGACTTTGACGGGACGTCTTAATACCCCATGTCTTTGATTCTTTGATGGATATATGATCATTGATTATAGATATTGCTTGTTCAGGTGAAAGAGCTACTCCCACTAATCATAGAACCACATTTTATGTCAAAATCTACTTATATGTATCTGTATCTTTTGCTCCCTTTTCATGGTCGTGTATTTTCAGGCAATATCTATGAGGGAGAAGCAATTAATCGGAAATGTTGCTTTTGACCTTGATATTGCTATAGATGATGCTCCAAGTCCTGTTCGAATAGTATCTCCAAAGGATGAAAATCCAGATGAAAATGAAGACTTTGACCAGGAAACTATAACATTAGATTATAGCCAAGAATTGCTAGCTCCAAATGATGGTAATGCAGAGATTACACCTGATTATGAATTGAAAAATCTTGAGGAATCAACAAGTGGGAACATGTCCAAGGGAGCCGACAGGATCGATAATTTAAAGGGGGTATCTTCGTATGAGGAGTTTTTGGAACATATAGACCAACAACTAAGAGACATTGAAGTAGAACTCGTCACCTTTTTGAGATTTTCATCCTTAATACTTGAAAGCAAAGAGAAACTAGAAAACTCAAAGGTACAGCAAGCACTGGACGTTCTCGAGGGTGTTCATCAGCTTAGAGGGAGGTAATGCATAAGCAGATCAAGAAGCAAGTGAACTTTTACTTCTCATTTCTCCACTTTTCAGGTGATTTTTTTATAAAAACTTCGTCTCATACAAAATCTCAACTCTTTTGCAGAATTGCAAGCATAGTGCAGGAAAAAGCAGATTTACATTGAAGCTTTCTTTCACTATATGCAATTCCTGCAGTGGTTGATGCTAAGGCAAAAGTTTATTTCTTTGCGTTTCCTGTTGGTAGTGGGACTTCGGTAAGCTCTTAACCGCTCTCTCAGAAGATCAAGTTGCTGTAAGATGATAAGATATATGCTTCGTGAACAACAGGAGAGAACTACAGCCTTCTTTCACTGGTAGATATGAAATTCATCGCGTTCTTGTGTACTAATATATTTCTGCATTTTACCAACTCCGTCAAATCTTTTTTTCAATTGTACATTCAAGCAATCATATCTCAAGTATCCATTTTGTGTCACTATGTGCTCTATAAGGTGGTTCAATTTTATCGCTGGATTTTTACAAAGTGTCATCTGGTCATTGGTTAGTGTGCTTATGTTGCCCAAACAATCTGATGGTTGATTACATTTTGAAAGGATAAAGATGATAATACTATACTGAACTGTGGCAATTTTTTTGTTGCTCATTCAGACAGTCGTTATGCAGTACTTTTATCTAGTATCTAGAAAACTACATCTAGAAGGATGTACTTCTTGCTATTTTTTTTGGGTGGAGGGTGGGGGTTTTGTGGGGTTCCTCTTCCTTTTGTTCGTATATAGTTAGTCACCTGGAAAGTTAACTTGTCATCAACCATTCATCTGCGAGGTCTGCAGTTTCCGACAGTTGCTGATGTACAAGATATCAAACTGATTGCTGATTTACAAGATGTCATCTTTTCAAATTTTCCTCATTTTCTTGAACTTGGACATGATCTACTCCTATTTACTGCAGCAGTAGAATATTACTTGGCACATTTTCTGTGCTCTGAGAACACTATATATGCTGTAACTTTAGTTTAGTTTAGTTTATAACTCATCCTGTTGCTGATGAAAGCTTGGCAGTTTTTCTCGTGAGAATATGCCGGGATAGGACACCTGATTGCAAATATCCTTTAAGGCGGGCTGTTTGCCAGTCTGATTGAAATTGGAGGGCATAAAAAAGGTGCAAAACATTGTCATTGGATAAACTTTATCATTGTATTCAGGCAGGAAACTGGTATGATTTTTCAGTCAATAGTTAGTTTCTATATCCACATTCAGGTTATTCATAGTAAATGTAGGTTACCTCTGTGCTTATGTTGCCCAAACAATTTGATGATATATTATCAATTATCAATCTTGTTTAATTCTCTTACTGATTACTATCTTCTTCAAATTCTGTAGAGTACTATTCCATGTTATACTCTCAATTTTGTTCTATCCCTTACTGATACTATGCCTATGTCTACCTGAACTTTTCTTACAATATTTCTAGTCCTTTGTCAATTTGAATTTGCCATATGTTAAGTATAGTGAAGAAGATAGAACTGAATAGGATTGTGTTAGCTGTACTTGTGTGAACCTTGCAGTGAGCATATCACTTTTACCATTTAACAAAGTAAATAATACCCGAAAAAATTAGACACAAAGTAGTAGGGTTTTTTTCCCTTAAACATGCGCCTTTCTTTCTAAATAATATAAAGTTAGATCATAGCTCAGCAGTCTGAAGAATATGTACAAAAATGATACGAGGAAAGGGATAAAATTAGTCATTAGCTGAGGGGAAAATGGCCAGAGTGCACTGATGATATTTTCTCTTTTGGCCTGGCCTGTATGTACATATTCTATCAGACCTGAAAAAAAAAGAAACATATACAGCTAAAGAAAAAAACTCAGCGCACTTCAGACAGCATTAGTCAAGCTCTTTCCTAAACCCCCACGAGCGCCCCCAGCAACTGATTCATCCTTGCAATTCCCGCTTGTATTTGTCGTCTGACTAACACACCTGCACCTAAGGCAAATGAACCTTGCAGGAACAGCATCCAGGTCGGGTATGCCCGCACATCTGGTATGCTGCCAAACACCACAGACATCACAAGCCAACATCCTCTCTCCATCATCATCCTTTGCTCCACAGAAGCAATCTACTGTCCATCTCTCAACTCCCCTTTCCATTCTATACCTGCTCAGTGCATTTTTCCCAAGGAACTTTCCTCGGACTGTGACAAACTCAGCAGATCCTAAAAGGAGTTTGACCTGAGTAGCTTCTTTCAGCCCGCTGTACCCAACTAACTCATCAGCTTGGAATCTTCTAAACATCAAGTATACATCTTGAAATGTCCTCGTTGCCTCCGCTTTCAAGTCAGAAATCGTAGCATCTGAGGGCAGAATCATTAATTCTGGAGGAGGATTTCTGGAATGCACATCAGAATGTTCCATGATGTCCACCTCACATAACAGCTGGATAGAATCTGATTTTGGGATAGGCAAGAATCTCTCGGGTTGATATTCTTTCATAAATTGCTTGCAATCAAGAACAATTCTAGCGGAGCGAACTGCAAGTTCCCTTTTGGTTAAAGGAATATGATTTAACATTGTCTGCGGGTTTAGCATGCACTCATACAAGTACTTCAAATCTCGACGCAGATGTTCCTCAGATGGGAAGTTTGGAGTGCAAGGCAATCTCTTCCCATTTGTATTCACATTAACCATTGGGTTGCCACGCTCAAGTTTATACTCCATAGCGCCGGATCCATTAACACAGCGGGCATTGACAACCATCCCATCGGCTGCCTGCTTCCCATTGAGTTCCTTTAAGCAATAATCAAGTAGTTCTGGAGGTCCAGCTTTACAGACCGCACCTCTAAGAGCACGCCAGCTGACCCAATTAGACCCAGAAACAGCTCGTAATACTCTAAACATTGCTTCTTCAACACGTAAAACATCATTACTGGTCCAAGCACATAAGACCTTAGACTTGGAGTCGCAAAGTTTGCGCTTCTTACAAGTGGAATTATCATCAGCCCCCAATGCAGATTTGCGGGCATCACGAATTGAACTAGTCAAGAAAACAAACAGGTCTCTAATATTTACAAGTTCACCTTCCGACAACGACTGATAAAACGAAATCAAATCCTGCAAACGCGTTCGAGGTTTCCTTCCTTGAGATAAAAATATGGTCAAGGGCAGAGAAGAAAGGTTCTCTACAGCCTGTTTATAAGCATTTTGAGTCAAACCAAAACTACCAGCTCCAAACTGATAACCCCATTCGCCATACCAGGGATGACCTTTTGTAAGGCAATGTAGTAGACGTAATTCCAAACCATACTTCTTCGAAACATCCATTACACTGATTTTTCTCGCTCCAATAACTTTACAAAGTCGATCCCAGAAATTCATTATATTGTTCCCAGAAAGCAACCTGGAGCCACCTTCTCTGCCATTTACCCTGAGAAGATGCCCATAGCCATTGGAATGGATCACAGCATGCAGAAGATGACTGTTATCTTCCAACTGATGGTACATCCAATCTTCAACATCTTCTGTAGTCATAACATGATTACATGATTTGCACCTAGACTCAGATAAGTGAAGCGCTTCACCACAGCCGGCACACGGCTTGTTATAACCGCCGATTGAGTTTCCGTCTGACTTAATAATAAAGTGGAAACGCTTTGCACAAACTGGATTACTGCTCCAACCAACGACTCGGCACTGGTCGCAATAAACGGATCTAGATCTGGCGACGTCTTCTTCGATTACATCGAGGCAGACGATTTCCGGAGAAGAATCCTCGTCGCCGACGTCGTTGGTGAGGTCGCCGACGCGGAAGAGGATCTGCCACGTCAGCAGGTGAGGAAACAGCGAAGAAGGCGGCGGTAAGAGCGCGTGCTTCGACAAAAAAGCCTTTACCGTTGTCCTGAACGGTTCGCTACTACCACCGGCGATATTGCCTATTTCAGGGAACGTGAGAAAGTTGTTGAGGTCCGCCGTGACTCTCCTCTTCAACCGCTTCATAGGCCTTCCATTCATTACCACCATACTTGTCGTACCCTCCTGATCTCCGCGCGTGTCACCCAGATCTCGGCGCGTGGTGTCGGTTTAACAGATCTGAGAAAGAGCGTGACGATGATGGAAAACAGATCTAGAGAAATAGAGGAGGGAAAAGTCTAAGGAACGTTTGTTTCGGCGTGAGAAATTAGGGTTTGGTAAGTTTTTTTGGGGCTTTTCTGTATTTTTATATTTATTTTGTTTTCTCCAATTTCGCAGAAAAATAGGAAAAATATTCTAAAGGCGGTGTAACAAGGAAACTTGACTATTTCAGGTGAAGAAATTAAGTATTATGAAGTGACTGAAATACCCTTAATGTAGGTTTCTTGTTGTAGAAGACAGGGAGGTTGAGATGAAATGACAGGTGTGCCCTTTGATTTTTGAATGGTGAAGGGACGTGCGTAAAGTAATGCTCCCTCTTGGTTCTTTTTCTTTCATGTTTTCGTTAAAGGTAAGTATAAAATCAGCACATTACTCCATGGGCGAAGCTACCTTGTCATAACGGTGGTCAATTGACCGCCCTTCGTCGAAAACTTATATTTGGTATATAGGTAAAATATTAGATTTTAGAGGTATATGACATATATTGAACACCCTTTGTCCGGGAATTTTTTCCATTTCTTTTAAGTTTGAACACCCTTGAATAAATTTCTAACTTCGTCACTGCATTTAGATTAATATGCAATAATAATTGGGTTCACAGTTAGATATTTACAAATATTTAGTGAATTTCTTAATATAAATACAGGGTCTACGCAAAAGCTACTGGGTTCCCGGGAACCCGTATTGTAACCTCTAGATCCGCCCCTGTTTGGAACATTAATTAAGTACTCCCTTCGTCCACAATAAATAATTTTTTGGCATTTTTTTGTGGTCCAAAATATCTGATTTTTTTAGATTTCAAGAATGTTAATTAATTTTTTTCTACATTGATCTTGGAGTAAATAATGTTGGAGTATGTGCTAGTAGTGTTTATAGGAAGAGATAGTAAATGTTAATATGATTAATTTTATTGCTAATTAATGTTAAAAAGTTTCTTCATCTGTGTGAAAACAACCAAAAAATCACTTATTGTGGACCAAAAGGAGTATGTTATAGACTATAATTAACTTTTACTTCTCAAATTCTTGCAACACATTAATTGAGTATATTATTGACTATATTAACTTTTTCTTCTTCTCAAGTTCATACAACTTGTTAGGATGGTTATAGTGTATTGTTTCATAATGTATCGTATTATATTATATAGTATTGTACAATATTATTTTGATGACTACAATGTTTGAGTAGATTTATCATTTTTCATTGTTTCATAATTTCACAAACCAACAATTTTAAGGATAAACTTATAATATTATAAAGAAAAAGCATGATACAAGGTAGAGTTGTTAAAAAAAGAATAAGGTAAAATATAATTATTATTATTAAGGACAAAATGAGAAGAAGAAAAATAAGGTAATAACGCGATCATACCAAATCAGTCGTTATATAAAATGGAATATTTCATCGTTACATAACGATCGATTTAGCAATATAATATAATAGAATTTAAATAATAATCAAATATTGTATTTCAAGTAACAATATAATATAATAGATAACAACCATCCAAACAAGTTGTCACTCTGTAGACAATAAATTTGCATCGAGAAAATAAAATCAAGACCGAAAAAATATTGCAACAATCGTAGTATTTTATTTCGAATAATATGAATGTACAATCTCTATGAATCCTCTCATTCTTCTTTCCAATAGTAAATAAATTCAAGGGCCTTTGAGCTTGATCTTGAATATATATTTGTCGCCACGAACGATGATCTTGTTCTTGAGCTTTAGCTTGATTGCTTGAACTTGACCTTGATTTGTTCTTCGTTCTTAAGCTTGAAGGTGATTGTTCTTCGTTCTTGAGCTTGGACTTGATTTGTTGAAACTTGAAACTTGTGGAGAAATTTGCGGCGTTTGATCCATGAGCTCTCTCTTGCTTCTTGTTATAACTCCTGGTGTCTTTTCTGGGTTACGAAGACCCCTATTTATAGTTGTGGAAGGGAAGAGTTATAATAAGAACAAACTCTTTCCGACCAATCAAATTGAAGTATGACATGATCGCATTTGATTGGCCGGAACATGCCACTTGCACACGCGGTGCGATTTCATTAGCCTTTTAGTGTGACTTGGCATGCCTTGTCATTTTGATACGTGGCATGATCCTATTGGCTCTTTCGTTTAACTTGGCGAGCCACGTCATTTGACACGTGACACCAAATTGGGCCTTTAGGAAGATGACATCTTGGGCTTAATGAAGTGGACTCATCACTTTAGCCCAATTAAATGGGCTGGCCCAATGGATTAAGACTTATTTATTTAACCCAGATTATATTATCCCAATAAATTTATTTGGACTAAAATATCTTGAATTTAGAATATAATCCAAATTATTTAATGGATTTAATTTTAATAAAATTTACATGCCTACAAATGAGAATTTATAGACAATAAATTTGCTTCGAGAAAATAAAATCAAGACCGAAATTATTGCAACAATTGCAGTATTTTATTTCGAATATTTGAGTGTACAATCTCTATGATTCCTCTTATTCTACTTTTCTAGTATAAATTCAAGGGCCTTTGAGCTTGATCTTGAATTTGAATTTGATTTATCCGTCGCGAACACTTTAATTGTTGCCACGAATTGTATCACGAACAAGTAGCCTTGATCTTGAACGCCTTGTATTTAATTTGACTTCGTTCTTGATCTTGAGTTTGATTGCCTGAACTTGAACTTGATTTGTTCCTCGTTCTTGAGCCCGAACTTGATTTGCTCTTCGTTCTTGAGCTTGAACTTGATTTGTTGAAGCTTGAAACTTGTGGAGAAATTTGCGGCGTTTGATCCACGAGCTCTCTCTTGCTTCTTGTTATAACTTCTGGTGTCTTTTTTGGGTTATGAAGACCCCTATTTATAGTTGCGGAAGGGAAGAGTTATGATAAGAACAAACTCTTTCCGACCAATCAAATTGAAGTATGACATGGCCTTATTTGATTGGCCTGAACATATCACTTGCACACGTGGCGCGATTTCATTGGCCTTTTAGTGTGACTTGGCATGCCTTGTCATTTTGATATGTGTCATGATCCTATTGGCTCTTCCGTTTAACTTGGCGAGCCACATCATTTGACACGTGGCACCAAACTGGGCCTTTAGGAATATGACATCTTGGGGTTAATGAAGTGGACTCATCACTTTAGCCCAATTAAATGGGCTAGCCCAATTAAATGGGCTAGCCCAATGGATTAAGACTTATTTATTTAACCCAGATTATATTAGCCCAATAAATTTATTTGGACTAAAATATCTTGAATTTAGAATATAATCCAAATTATTTAATAGATTTAATTTTAATAAAATTTACATGCCTACACACTCATAGAAATGTGACGACCCAAAGGGTCATCACCTGTTTTCTCACTCGTTCCGTGCTTTCGAGGTCTTGAAAACCTAATTTTTACTTGCCTCGATTTGCGTGCACAGTCCGGGCGCGTAGCCAGAAAACTTTTATGTCGAAATATGTGAATTCTGTGAAAAATTTAAAGAATTTTGATATTAATATGATTATAGTTGACTTTGGTCAACATTTTTGGTAAACGGACCCGGACCCGAGATTGGACGGTCCCGGAAGGTCCGTAGAAAAATATGGGACTCGGGCATGTGCCAGGAGTCGAATTCGGAGGTCTAGAGCCCGAGATATGAATTTTTCCGTAAAATTGTTAAGGAAAATGGAAATAAAAATTGATTAAAAGACTACGGTATAGGGCTCGTATTTTGGTTCCGACGCCCGGTACAAGTCTTATATATTATTTAAGCGCTTTCTGTGAAGTTTGGTCGAAATCGGACGTCGTTTGACGTGATTCGGACTATAAGTTCCAAGTTTGAAAGTTTATGAAGTTTAGAAGAAAAATCATGAGTTTTGAGGCTTGATTCTATGTAAATGATTTTATTTTGGTAATTTGATCGCGCGAGCAAGTCCGTAGGGTGTTTTTGAGGTTGTGTGCATGTTTGGTTTGGAGCCCCCGAGGGCTCGGGTGAGTTTTGGATAGACATCGGATTGCATTTTCTCATTTTTAAAAACCTGGTATTTTTCAGTTCTGGTATCTTCGCATTTGCGAAGATTTTCTCGCAAATGCGAATGCACCATCGCAAACGCGAAGAAGGGAAACCTGGTCCGGATCGCAAATGCGATCACTCCTTCGCAAATGCGAAGAGGGAGAAAATGGACTGGGTTCTCAAATGCGACGCCCTTGCTCGCAAATGCGAGATTTGTCCAGATCGCAAAAGCGATCAAAAGTTCGCAAAAGCGAACACTGCCCCCCAGACCCTAGTTCGCAAATGCGAACTAAATTGTCCCATTTCCCAAACCTGCATTTTTCGCAAATGCGAACCTAGGTTCGCAATTGTCATATCCGCAGCCCAGCAATTTTTATACATAGTCAAAATTTTATCACTTTTCACCATTCTTTCAAAACCCAAACACCATATGCGATTTTTCAAGAGCCAACTTCATCCCAAATCACTTGTAAGTTGATTTTTACTCGATTCTTTCAATCTTTAACATCATTAAACATGTTTTCCACTTGAAATCAAGGATTTTCATGGGTGAAATTGGAATTTTTGGGTAGAACCTAGGTTTTCTATAAATTGGGGAGTTGGACCTCGATTTGAGGTCCGATTTCAAAACAAATTACGTATTTGAGTTCGTGGGGGAATGGGTAACCAGGTTTTGGTTCGAACCTCGGGTTTTGACCACGTGGGCCCGGGGGCGTTTTAGGAATTTTTGGGAAAAACTGGGGAAAATTATTTTTATGCATTCAAATCGATTCATATAGTGTTTATTAAAGTACTTGAACAATTTGTGATTAGATTCGAGCGAATTGGAGGTGGAACCGCGAGGTAAAGCAATAGTTGAGGATTAAGTGGATTTCAAGGCTTTGAGGTAAGTGTTTGGTTTAACCCTAGCTTGAGGGAATAGGAGTTGAGTCTTGTTGCTAATTGCTATGTGATCGAGTACGATGTATAGGCATGGTGACGAGTATCTATACATTGGTGTCTAGCATGACCGTGAGTCCTTATAATGTGATTACCATGACTTGGTTGGGAACTCCGTGTTTATTGGAGAAATTCTATATGTTGTGAATAACATGTGAACAGTAAAATGATTAATTGATTCTTGGGAGCATTCGCTCGAGTTGTGATACGAATATTGAAAGTATATGAAATGACTGGATTCTTTGGAGCGTTGGCTCAAAATGGTAGAGTGAATTATAAGATAAGAAAATGTAAGAGTAAGAAAGCGTTGTTGATTATTCCCTTGCCGGGATGTTTGGTTGAACTTGTTGGATTCTTTTTCCTTGCCGGGATTTTTGTCAAATGTTTGCTTATTGTTATGTCCCTTAATTGTGACTGTTGTTTGGGGATCCAGACTGTTAAATGATATTGAGGAACGGGTTGCACGCCGCAATAATGATATATGAGGGTCGGGTTGCACGCTGCAACAATGATATATGAGGGTCGGGTTGCACGCCGCAATAATGATATTTGTGGAGCGGGTTGCACGCCGCAACAGTGATATTTGTGGAGCGGATTGCACGCCGCAACAATGATATTTGTGGAGCGGCGTGCAAACAGTTGTTGGCACTATGTGTTTATACTGAACATTGTATCCTTGGTTATTGTGAATCTAAGCTGCTTTAGTTGTTATTCGGGATTTCTATTATTAATGTTATCTCCTCATAGTATGTTTCCCCCTCCTATATTGTTAGTTGTTTGGTATTTCGATTCCGTTGTATATTTATAACTGCACAGATTTATGTGGTGTTCAGTCTAGCCTCGTCACTACTTCGCCGGGGTTAGGCTAGACACTTACCAGCACATAGGGTCGGTTGTGCTGATGCTATACTTCTGTGCATTTTTGCACAGGTCCAGGTTTTGAGGAACAGCAGCAACAATAGTACGGGAGCAGAAATTCATTATCACGAGACTGAGGTAGCCTTGCAGGCGTCCGCCGGCCCGGCGTCTCTTCTTCATGTTTTTCTTATTTGACTGTTGCCTCATTGTTTTCGTGACAGACAACTTATATATTTCTTTCAGACCATTATTTTTAGTACATCTTTAGTAGTTCGTGAGTAATGTGACACCAAATCTTGGGTAGAGGATATATTTAACTGATCCGTATTTTGATTCGTATTTATCAGACAGACTTCCGCTATTGTTCTCATTAGAATTAATATTTTATATTGATGCTATAGACTGTTAAGATAATTGTTTAATGATGAAAAGGTAAATAAGTTGGCTTGCCTAGCTACCACGAGTAGGCGCCATCACGGTCCCGATGGTGGAAAATCCGGGTCGTGATAAGAAAGCTGTAAAGACTTTTTGAAAATCAGTTAAATCCTTTAGAAAGAAAAGATTAATAGCTCCTTGAATTTTGAAAAAAATCAACTATTTTGGATCAAATAGAAAATACTAAAAAAATCAAATAAAAAGGAATGGAGGGAGTAGGGATTATCCAATATGTACTACATCCTCCAATTCAATTGGACATTGATGCAGATTCTCTCAAGATGGTTATACTTAATTCTTTATTCGAGGAATAATCTACCTAATTGTGAAGAAAATTGGCATATGAAAATGTCAGTGGTGCATTCTCCAATAGGCAATGGATTTATAGTAGCTATTGTTTTTTATAATCGTGATGTTCGAGTTGACTTACGCGCATCTCGATTAATTTTACGGGGTATTTGTCACCTCCCATCAATAACATGTATCAGATAACTTTATCCACCAAAGCTTGGATAGATGGGAGAAAATCACTTAGGGATCGTTTGTAGGGTGCACAGAAATTATGCTGAATAGAGTGTATTAGTGAAGCTAATATTAGTTATACTTGTATTAATTATGCTGACATATTTCTTATCTATTGTTTGATTTGATGTATTAAAGAATTGTACAATTTCTAAAAGAAATGTTTGCTTACAAAAAGGTTAATCTACGCGGTATACCCATTGAAAACGCCAATTAACTTCATATATATTCAAAATATTTGTTTTACATTCTATACCTACTTTATAAAACTTTATTTACTTTTTACATCTTTAATATATTTATATGCCATTAAACAAATTTCACCTTTTAAGGGATTAGATAATCCACTCCAACTTTATAAATCCCTTAAAACAATCATCCCCACGAATTAAGATTATACATTTTCACCAAACATCTTAATTTCATGTTCCAAATGAACAACTCTCGAAAACCTTTCCCATGACCTGTGGGTGTAAAAGGAGGAAGAATGTGAAAATGAAACATTTATTTTGTACAAGACAATACCTCTTTATCATTTATTTGTTAAATGAAGAGTTTCATCTTTTTTGTTTTTCTCTTGCATCTATGTAATCAAAAGAAAATTTAAAATACGATAAAAATATTTTAATTTGTGATACAATATCTAAACTATAGAAATATTAGAATATAGTATTCAAATCAATACACCACAATATTCTAATGTAAATTATAATATTCAAATCAAACATGCCACAATATTCTAATTTGGAATTTCAAACTAAACAGACCACAGTTTTCTAATAGAATACTATATTCAAACCAAACATACAAAAATATTTTAATGTGCGATACATTATCCAAACCAAACATACCATATTACAGTTGATTAATGAAGAATATAGCATTCAAACCAACACACCATAATATTCTAATAAAGAATACAATATTCAAAATCAAACATATCACAATATCCTAATTTGGAATACAATATTCAAATTAAATATACCATAATATTCTAATTTGGAATATAGTATTCAAACTAAACATACCACAATATTCTAATTTGGAATATAATAGTCAAATCAAACATACTTTAATTTATATTTATTGTGTATATATTATTTTACTTGGAATATTAACATTCTTTAATAGGAGGAGTATACAATAATTAGTTTACTGTATTTTTTTTATGTTGTATAAAAGAAGATAAACTTCCTTTAACAACAAAGGTTCCCATAGTAAGAAAAAATATTTAATGGATAATTCTTTTTTATTCTTTAATTTTGGTCCAAGTTTGAAACGGATGGAGTAAGATTTTCAGTGGATTTGCTTTGTATATATAGCTTCCTTTAATTAAGGGACATTTTTAGGTAGTTATTGTCTATTAATTAAATAGGTATGTGGGATAATTAATTGATGTGTAGTACATCAGGGCTGCTTATCGGGCGGATTTGGCAGTATTTTTACTCTTAACGGTTTAGCTTAACGGTTATCGGCTTTTAAATGTATTAATTCGTAGCCACCCGATAAGATATCGGGCGGATTGGTATCGGTTTAGCTCTTATCGGGCGGTTATCGGACGGTTTATCGGCCTAACATACATATTCACTAAAGAGATCAATTGCACCTATTTAGGAAGCTAAAGAGATCAATTTAAAAAGTTTATAGCCACGGAAGTGAAAAGAAGAAACAAAGATAACAAACTACCTGATAATCCAGTAAGTTTTGCACTTTCACAGTATATAGATATTTTGCATGTCAATATCAACAGACCTAGGAACAATTGTTTCAGACATAAATTTTCCTTTTCTAATTTCAGCAACATCACCATTCAGAACTTAAAATAGTAGTAGAAGTAGAACCTCAATGCAAGAACATCAAACAGTCATATTATTTATATTTTTTAGACGAACAGTGCTTTTTGAGGAACAAGTCTTAGCGTGAAGGCAAAATGAACACTCAGTAGTACCATAACTGTAAGTAGGAATATCCTTATAACAGGGAGCCAGAACAGAACAGACGGCCTTTTGTTTTTGCAAATCATTTTCAAGGGTTTTAATTTTTTATATTTAATATATATAAATAAAAATAAATTATATATATATATATATATACATTTTTTTTTTTTAAGACGAACAATGCTTTTTGAGGAACAAGTCTTAGCGTGAAGGCAAAATGAACACTCAGTAGTACCATGACTGTAAGTAGGAATATCCTTACAACAGGGAGCCAGAACAGAACAGACGGCCTTTTGTTTTTGCTAATCATTTTCAAGGGTTTTAGTTTTTTATATTTAATATATATAAATAAAAATAAATTATATATATATATATATATACATTTTTTTTTTTTAAGACGAACAATGCTTTTTGAGGAACAAGTCTTAGCGTGAAGGCAAAATGAACACTCAGTAGTACCATGACTGTAAGTAGGAATATCCTTACAACAGGGAGCCAGAACAGAACAG
>MU763077.1:0-19294 GCA_026770625.1 Nicotiana glauca | reverse complement strand
TATATATATATATATATATATATATATATATATATATATATATATATATATATATATATATATATATATTCTTAACGGCTTAACGGATTATCCGTTAAGAAAATTGAATAATCCGCCCAAAATCGATAAGCCGTTAATAAAAAAAATTCAATCTGTTCCCCGTCCGTTAAGCCGTTATCAGTAAGCCATTAAGCTTCGGTTCGGATCGGTTTTTGGTTTCGGATCGGTTTTGAACACCCCTATACTACATGTAATTTTATAATTAAAGTATAGTGTGTTACAGCTTCTTGAAAAGGGGTATACGGTGTAATTTTCCTTTACAAAAATACCCTCATAACCAGTCCATCACTTTATCTTTTTAAAAGCAACATTTGTTGAAAAAAAATTTTATATGAAAAAGGTTCGAAAAATATTTTTTTTGTTTACCTATATGATAGTACTGAACTGAATATTTAAATATTTATTTATAAAAAAAAAAGAAAAAAATATGCTAAATATTTATTTATTTAATAAGTATATAATTTTATTTTTCACTTTCTTGGATTATTTCAAACATGCATTAATATAATAATATATTTTAATCAAGCATAAATTTTTAAGGATAATTTATCTTTAACTAAGTTAATGAATGCATTAGAACCCATTATATTTTTAATACATGGTTTGTTATGCATTAGTTATACATAGAATAATATCAAATAGGATGTATAACTAATGTTTGCACATGTGTACAAAAGATGTACCAAACAAGGTATTATTAATACATAAAATTAATGCATGTATTATTTTATCCAATGCATCCTACCAACCGACGCCTTAGTATTTTTTGCCTGCGTTGGATTTAAACCTAAGACCTCATGATTCTCACTCACTTCATTGACCACTAGGTCATAGCCTTGAGTGCGGATTTCTAGTAGATACTAGAAATGGGTTGTCCGTGCTGAGCACGGGCCCAACATGTGATTCAATGTGTGTTTTTTTACATGTTAGCTTCATAGCAATAAAATTCAAGAAGATAAATTCGGGCTAGTAGTTTGCGCGTGCTACAGATAAACTGATGAATTATATTGGCGAAGTAATTTAGGTATTTTGTGAAGATGGCTGAACACTAATTTCCCAAATTAATTTGGCTAGTGGCAGTAAAGCCTCTCTTAGAAGATGCTTTCAAAAAACAAATTGAAAGTTATGCTAATAAAATAGTCCAGGATTCTAAAAGAAAGAGAAAGCATGAAACATAAATATGACATCCATTAAAAACAAAAAGAATTGTGTAACAATGCATAAGGAGCATTTCACCTGGACAAATCTAATTTTTTGCGATCCTACATGTTAAGAAACGAATTTGGTATTACAAAGTAGAACTTTGATTTTAGTTATACAGAGTTGCGTGATTCTACCTCAATGCAACCTGTTTCTACTACACGTTTGACTTCTCCAAGAACTCTGAGATACTCTTCTGAATAATGAAGTGCCACAATTCTCCCTGGGCTTGGATGCATTTGCTCCAAAGTCTACCCGTCACAAAACAAGACACAGAGATATCTAAGTGGTTTCTTTCTAGATTATCGCATACTATACCTACTTCAGTCTCACCGAAAATTGGGAGTAAGACATAAACACGTTATCATTTTACCTTTCTAGATACAACAATCAAAGCACTGAAACATAATACAGAGAATAACATTAAAAAGCTTAGTGCTTCTTCACTTTGTCTTCCACACTATTTTATGTCACCTTTTTCTACCTCAGTGCGTTCTCCTTAAAAAGTAGACAAACAAAGTGACAAAAACGGTTCGTGAAATCAAGTGAAATAAATTAAATAAATTAACTAACTACGTCTTTTATGCTTAACAATGGTACTTTTTGATAATTGCATTATTAGTACAGTGGAACACGATCCAAGAATTAAAGTGCAAATTTGTTTCTAACAAATTACTGGTCTAAACTTCTTGCATATAAGAGTGTAAAAAAAAGTGTAAAAAAATGGGACAAAAGATATTAAACCTGAATCACAAGGGGAAATGAATTTGTACATGACAAAAATAGGAATTTAAGAAAAAAGAATCATCATGTTAGGGAATTGTATCTTTTTAAATTTTTTCTTAATGAGGCTCTAGACTTGTTAGCTCTTAATTGATGAGATTTTGGACTTATCTACTATATTAAATAATAATGAGAGACTCCTTACCTAAAGAGAATATGTCCTGAGAAGATGTTGCATTTGAAACTTCTTAAATAGGCCGATGGATCCAAACAAAAATATTTCCTTCATCTAGAAGATAAATTAGATAAAAACCTTGACTGTACATTTGATATACTTTGGAAATATAAAGTCATTTGTCAAGAAAATCTCACCATATGGAAACTACAACTTTGGAGGGAACTCTTCTGCACACCTGGCATCAACAAATGAAAAATGTTAGTACTACTATAATTGTTGAATCTAACCAACTTTAATTTGAAAGAACAATCAATTGACATTATGACATTTTGTAATTAAAAGTGCTTTCTAAATACATAACATAGTGTTGTTTCCATTTGACATAAACCAGTTTATTCGAGTTAACAAGTTCCATTGAAATGAAGGAGAATAGATTTACAAGTAATATAGCAAGGTAGAACGGTATATGATACTAATATCCCACATAGCATATTAGAAATAATGCAGGAATAAGAAATTAACAATGTTTTATCAATGCCAGAAGCTTTTTTTATATGTAATACAGGAAGAAAACTGGTAATTATCAACGAGCATACTACACAAGATGCAACACTTTTAACTGCCCTCCAGTTATTATTTAAATGTTTAAATATTCAAGTGATATTTGGTATGTGCAACTCCAGCTTTCTGAGAGAAAGTCGAGCATTTCATTGTAACTTCAGCTTTCAGAGTATAATCCAATTCTGTGTTGAGTACGTAAAGAAGGTATTAAATGACCTTTCTAGCTGATTGAATCAATTGACTAATTAGAATTAAAAAAAAAAGTAGTAGAAATATAAGTTGTGGCATCTCAATTTCTACCATGAAACATAAGCATATTGTCAGGAAGCCAGAAGTTGCGGTAATAACATCAAAATAGGTAATTGTACTATCACTATTAAACTATATCATTCAAAATTTAGTCCAGAAAGAGTGACACATGAAAATACACAATGGCTGCTACCAGTTAGTACGATATGTTACTTCTCACTTCATAGAATTTGTGCCTACAATATTTAAACAGAAGCACAAGCACTCTGGTACGTTTCTACTTCGATATCATCTTAAGTCTCTACACAACAATTACCATAGGCATTTAATCCAATTCTACGTGCAAGAATTGAAAATCCAATTAAGCTTATATCGGAGTGGATTAAAGGACAACCTGATGCACTAAGCTCCCGTTATACGCGGGGTCCAAGGAAGGGCTGAACCACAAAGGGTCTATTATACACACCCTGTATTTTTGCAAGAGGCTGTTTTCACGGCTTGAACCCATGACCTCCTGATCACATGACCAACATTACCAGAGTGGACTCCCACGTCATATTCTGAAGGCATTAATATTTAGTCTGTTTTACTTATGAACAAAAAAAAAAGTACAACTCATTGAGTAAAAAAGTATGGAACCGATAAAAAAGTACCTAATAATGCATATCCCTTTGGTTACTCATTTGTCACCTTGTAAGAGTTGTTGCGATAGATGAAGCAACATGGAATATGAAACAATGTAAAAAATTAGATACAACTATTAATATTTTATTGAAAAGTTTGAAAGTCCATAATATTTCAAAAGCGGTAAACACCCAAAACAGAAAACCATAAATATCTATTGGAAAATATGAAAAATCCATTAAGAAATAAAAACTTAACAAAGATATAAAAAGAAGAAAAGCCTAAGGTGGTCTTAACATCTTTATTGTTTATAAGTTATTATTTGATTATAATTGGAATCCGAAAAATCATCTTTCAAACCCATAGCAAAAAGACCATCATTTTTACCGTTGAAGAGTTCCAATTTCTAGCCCCAAACAGTCATTTCAGATTGAAAAATAAAGCTACTCTATCAAGAAACGAATATCATCAATCCATTCCTTTAATTGAATTTGAAGGGATATTTTCGAAATTCAGAAAAGAGGCAAATGAAATTATTACCATGATATGCTTTTTTATCGTTATCTACTCCCAGACACACTCCTACATTTTACACATAACAAACCCTTCTCCATTTGTTTCTTTCGTGTATTTTTCCAACTCAAAATTCTTATATTTTCTTTCTCTATAGACAGAAAAAGTCGAGTGAAGACCATATATGAAACAGATTAAGGACAAAAAAGAGAAAATAATAACCGATATCAAACATAGCCATGAAGTTGGCAAATTAAAAGAGAACCAGATAAAAATTATGGCAAAAAGTGAGAAAAATTGACCAAAAATTGCAAAACTCAGCCGAGAAGATGAAGAGGAACTCAAAAGAACTGTCTTTGAAAGCCTAAAGAAAACTGACGAAGGAATCGATGTTTCCCGAATGTCTGGTGTGTCTGTTATTTGAAAGTTGGAATAGGATAGATGAAAGAATTGATATTTGAAAATTAAAAAGATTAAGCACGTTTACGATAGGGCTAATTGACAAAAATACCCTTGGTCGACCATCTTCTCCTTTCTATATAGTAGAAATTATGTAGTATGTTTAGTCTCCTCTAGTTTTAGAGGTCACATGTTAATTTAATAACAAAGGGTGTCATTGTACAGATGTCAAGTTGTAAAAACCTATATTGCTCAAACTCTCCAAAATATTGTTAGAGGTATGTCGGATGCTCCAAAAGCAATGAATTTTTGGAGGATACGACGGATGCTGCAGCACTTTTAGAGAGTCCGGCGCAACATATGTAAACTAATCTGTCAATACAGTTAAGAAGCATGGTGTTTCTTTTTCCCCCTTTTACCACTAGTGACAGCATACAAAATCTTCCCTAAGTTCTCATCATGATGCAGTATTAGACAAAAAAAATATTTAGATCAACTAATTAAGACATATTTGTCTCCATCTGATAATATGCCTGTAGCACCGGCTGGCATCTTAGCTTCTGAAGTATCCTTTCGAACCTGAGCATGCGATTCAGCTTCGTGCTGGAACATCTTGACGAGTTCTTGTAACTCTAGTCTTCTAACCTCGACCTGCTCCTCGATGACTGGTTTTTTAAATCCAAGATAGATCAATCCAATAGCAATCAACACAGCTCCTAGCAAGACAAGAGCGAGCGAGAAGAAGGCAAATGCATATGGGGAACCCCCATTTCCAGGAATTCCATCCACATTTATCCCAAAGAGCCCGGTGATAATAGAAAGAACAAGTCCACAGCCTCCAAATACACCTAGATTATGTTGGACGCGAAGGCTCTGATCCTGAAGTTAAAGAGGTTCAGAGTAAAAGCTCAATAGGTAAAGTTACTGTCTAATAAAGACGAATACTCCTAATACACACGTCAGAGGAAATGTCTAATATGTCCAGAGCAGAAATGAAGAAAACCATTAAGATCCTTTTTTTTATTTTGGTTCTTTTATTTCTTGGGTCTGTTCGTCTAGCAAATGTACTCAAGAGTAAAGTTAAGTCTGGGGTGATACACTAATATTTAATCATCATCTCACTGTTTTATGAAGCTATAGTAAATCTCTAGTATTGATGTTTCTATGAAGTAATAACACCACATGGAAACAGCTTCATTACGAAGCTGCATATGAAAAACAAAGTGAATTAGAGCGATGATGGTTAAAGAGAAATATTTATATAGTCTATTCTTAAAAGAAAAAAGATTTATATAGTCTGAAAAATCAAAATTTTGAACTTCAAACTTAAGAAATTTCTCAAATTGTGAATTATTCAGAAAGTTAATTGTATGAAGAGAATCATATTGCAGTTGATACGTCAATGCAGAAGTTTTAGCTGATAATAAACTCAGTGTCGTGCATAAAGATTGATGTTAGACACAACAACAACCCAGTAGAATCTCACATGCGAGGGGAAAGATTGATGTTAGACACAACAAAACATTTCACATATTGATCTGTCATGGAAGTATGAATAGAATGATTTAGTTTATAAACATAGAAGCATGTAAACAATATAAAAAGGCATACTAATGGTTGCTAAATGGTGGATACAGATAGTATTTACTAAGATTCTATTCTTTTTTCTTTTTTTCAGAAACTAAATAGCGATTATATCTTACTTTTGTTATGAACTACCCTATTTTCAAAGTCTTACCACAAAGTATTCTCTCTCTATATATATATATAGCATATTTTACTTCTATATACCAGACCGTACAAGCCTCAAGTTAGCTCTACTGTTGAGTGTACTGTCCCCAACTCCCCACAAAGCCATAATTCCCTGATCCACCAATCCAGTAATTGATATCAGTAATGAGAAGAATGTATAGACATTTCACCACGCAAACTAGTATCTTTTATTCACGTCGTCTCCCATTACATTTCTTATTTTAAAGTGCCGCTTTATACGTCAGTGGTGCCACTCATAACTTATTCCCGTAATTACTCTCTCTTCCAACGCGTACCTATTACGCTACATGACTTTATAGTGGTGCCACTCATAACTTATTCCTGTACCGCTTCCACTAGCTAAACCATGTGACGTTCATTCCAAGGGAACCTGACACCAATTTTACTGGCTACCCACATAGATATTATAACTCAAGAATATATATGTAGACAATTTGTCGAAAATACACAATCTAGATGTGATTGTTTTGCATCATCATTTTGATTTTTGAATGATAACATTAAACTGATACAGGATATAGCTAATTAATTCGACATAATGAGGCTCATTTACCACAAGTTAAAGAAAATAGACAAGTTGTGCCAAGGAACTTTCAACTTTAATCACATAGTTGGAATATAATTTTTGTAATATTTGGAATATAATTTTTGTAATATTTGGAATATAATTTTATCATATGCGAAGAAATATGGCACCTGTAACCATGCACGGACGGTACTCTGCATGACATCCTGAATTGTAAATAAGCGGCCACGAACCGCTTCTTGCTCTTCAATCATCTGTCTTGTACTTTTTAGTATTCCTTGAAGCAAACTCCTTACAGCATTTCCCCTCAGATGTTGGAGAAGCTCGACTACAATCTCCTCTCTTGCATGTAAAGACCATTTTACCCGTATAACCTTGACGAAAAAGAGAGCATATTGGTTCAAGTCTGACACATAACATGCTTTTAAACAGTAGGCTGAAATACGAAATCCTCTCAAAGATAAAAAGGAAGTTCATAGATATTCCTATACCATGAATAAATCAAGGGAACTAGTAGAGAAGACCTGAATGACATGTATAGTGTTAGACTTATTTTCAAATGCTTAAATTGTCTTTGTTGTACTTTTCACCACAAATCGAAGTGTTATGCTAGGACTCAGGAGAAAGAGTCTCACAGAGCGACGAACTTTCTTAGAATGTAAAATAAGTTGCTTTTCTACATTTCTCGTATTCTAATTGGATTTGGCATCAATCGGAATAAGCACGGTTTTTATGCTTTGAGGGATCAATTTCCGGCAACCACGAAACTAAAGGTACCTGTGTTGAAAGCCTTCTAATTTCTTGATTCAAAATTATACTGAACAGGTGCATATCTTCATAGGTTCTCCTGTTCAACAGGGTTTACTTCACAAGTTAATAATGGAAGTGAGTAACCAAACCAAGTGCTATGTACTTTTAGTTTCATTGCAAAAACAGTCCATAGACATGAGAGCGAAAACCTGTTCATGAACTTTAGTTCAGCTTCATCAGCTGCCCCAAAAATATACTTCCGAAATAACCTAAAACAAATGCATATTAGATAGTTGAAGAAAATCCACAATCATAAATTCCAAGCAACTTTAATCCAAAGTGAGGAAATTATAGGTAAATTCAGCTGTGAACCATAAATGCAGAGTCTAAAGCAATCGATAAATTTCTATAGCGCCTACGACATATTCAAGCAATTGGAAACAAAGAGTAAATTTTACAATCTTTAATAAAGTTAAGCAGCATCAAATGTAAAGGTCAAGAGAGTAGTTGGATGGAACAGAAGCAAATGAATGACATTGTACTAGGTATAAAAATTAAAAAAAAACTTTCAATAAATAGAAAAACCAAAACTGACACTGTCTAGCAGTGCATTAAAACGTCCACCTACAATTTTTTTGTGTGTGTGTAAGAACGTCCACCTTCAAATTAAACAAGTACAAATAAGGCTATGTCATGAACATGTTTGCTCGGATGGTACTTGGTCCCATCGAAAGCACTCCTATTTACTCTGGATAACTTGTATTTGCTGAATATACAACAACAACAACAACAACCCAGTATACTCCCACTTAGTAGGGTCTGGGGAGGGTAATGTGTACGCACACCTTACTCCTACCCTGGGGTAGAGAGGCTGTTTCCAAATAGACCCCCGGCATCCTTCCCTCCAAGAACTTCCCACCTTGCTCCTGGGGAGATTCGAACTCACAACCTCTTGGTTGGAAGTGGGGGTTAGTTACCATCAGAGCAACCCCTCTTGTCTATTGTATTTGCTGAATATGTTTAATATAATTGATACCATCTAAAGAAAGAAAAAGAACAAGAAAGATGCCGATTCGCTAAGATGGAGAAACATCAAAAGGTGACATGAAGCCAGCAAGATGCAATTTGTTAAAATCGAGCGGAACTTGCAAGAAGTGAAACAGTATTAAGAAAAGAAATATGTGCAGATTAACTAAAGCAACAGTTAAATGGTGGAAAACCTTTAAATTAAGAACAAAAGAAGAAAATTGAATAACCAAAAAATAAAAATAAAAAATAAAAAAGAGGAAAAGATAATTGTAATAGTGATCCTTAAAAGGGAACCTATGCCAAAAGAGTTACAAACCAAAAAAAAACAAGAAATATAGAAAAATCATATTTTTTATAGAGTCAAAGCTATTACGCTGATCAATAATATCTCCCTTTTCAACCGGCTTCAAGCTTTTTATATTGGAAATGGAATATAATATGGTTTGAAATCAGATGAATTCAATAGATTTTGGCAAATAACAATACAATGAACATGAGGTCGTTGGTTTGCTAGAACATGCAGTCAGAACAAGTGGGTATATTTTAACATAATGAGATCTGAAACACAATAGAACATGAAACAAGGGAAAATTAACACCTGTCATCCCACCGGGCCAGGCGACAAGTTAGGAGTGCTACAACCTCGTGAATTGTTCGTGGGACATTACAAGAGCCCGCAGCGAGTAGCTCCTACGCACCACATCATTAAACTATGAGAAATCTATAATTAAACAATCCAAGCATTAAACTGTCTCCACTCTCCAGTAATGTCAAACAGATGATAGACAGAAGGATAGCTTGCTACATACTCATTGACAAACCTGAACTTCTGCAATACCTAACACGTTGATATTTGATGCAGATCCTTTAACATGCAATGCAGTTAACAAGAAATTGTGTGCTTGCCATGATCGTAAAACAACTGGTATATCATCTTCTTCAATAAAAGGATCACCAACTGACTGCCCCAAGAGCTCAAATAGTAGTCCACCAGCAACTCTAACCGGCACCTGAGCCCAACACCGCAAGAAGTGAAAGGTTATAGAAGCTCAAATCTGTGGACACTAGTTTTCACATGGAAATATAATAATCATCGTAATACAGATACAATTATTTAAACATTAATTCTGAGCACCCTTCACTTCCAACCAAGAAGTTGTGATTCGAGTCACCCCAAGAGCAAGGTGGGGAATTCTTGGAGGGAGGGATACCGAGGGTCCATAGGAAAAAGTCTCTCTACCCCAGGGTAGGGTTAAGGTCTGCGTACACACTACCCTCCCCAGACCCACTCATGGGATTATACTGGGTTGTTGTTGTTTGCTTATTTAAATATTAAATCCTTTAATGATTTATCACGGATTCCTCCTTCAATTCAACCAGAAATATTGATTTTCCTATTACAAACTCTCATGTATTTATGCTACTAGAACTTTTAGTTCCAAATTTAAACCTCAACTAAGAGCCAAAATATTTAAATAAACGTTTAGAAAAAGCAAAAGCTGTCTGCCATAGCTCGATTTTTTCCTTCTTTTTCCTCCATAGTTTTTTGCTCAAAATATACACTTTTTATATCATTGTTCTTAGCAGAGTTCACAAAAAACAAAATTGGCACGAATAAAAGGAGATCCATGAACACCTCAGACGCAACATAACGAACTCTTGTGGGATGATGCTTTCTAAGTTGATAGAGGCACTAGCTTTTAATGATGTTCTTAAGAAATAAGCTACCAAAATATGAGCTAGGTTTTGGGATAGAGTTAGGCCCAGGATCCGTTTTCTCAACATGATATTAGAAACTCATCTTTTTATTTACTCAATGTTAGGTCTCATCCATGTTGTATTGCTCATGCTCCAAATGTCCGATCCTAGGTGTGAGAAGGGGTGTTAGAATGTCCCAAATTGGTTGAAGGAATGAGTTATTGTCTCCTTAAATGGTCTTAGGAATCCTTAACTTATGAGCTAGTTTTTAGAGTTGAGTTACGTGCGAGATCCAAAAACATGGTATTAGAGTCAGACCCATCCTCTATTCTTTGTTTACCCAATGTTGGGCCCCCAAGTTATATTGTCCACGCTCCAGAGTGTCCAACCCTGGCTTAAGGAATGAGCTTAGGGAATGAGTGGTTTATTTTCTTATATGGCACATCATGAGCTAGCTTTTGAGGTTCAGCTCAAGGTCCATTTTCTCAAAAAGTCAAACTGCGGAGAGAAAATGGTCTAAAAAATCAAATGACTGGTTGCCAGGTTAAAAAACAGAATATCTAACCTCAATGTTCTTAAAAACCGGTGTTGGATCACTTTAAACATGCCATTTAGCAAAGATAAGATCCCATTACGGACTGTCTACATTCGTTTCTCCCCTACTATCCCAGTTGTAATGTCATAAGGAGCCATATATACATGTAATATGTACCTACCAATGTAGTGCATCGGGCTTGTCTAAGCATCTTTTGGTTCTGTTAGCGGAAACGTAAAATAAAGAACACAAGATTTAACGTGGTTCGGATCAAAATAATCCTACGTCCACCAGAGAACAATTGCCTTTCTATTATTTACAAAGGAAGGGGAGATTTCCCAATTACACTTAAGAGAATTTCTCTCGTAACTCTCTACTCACTACAATATATTGTATTGTTTTTGGGATGGTTTCTACAAATGAAAGAGTGCATCTATTTATAGAGGTAAGGACCTCCTCTTGATGTCATTGGTGACATCAAACTACCTCCTCTTGATGTCATGGGTAACATCAAAGGAGGAAGCTTCCTCCTAGCATTCATGCCAACTCTTTCCACTAACTCTTCCAATTGGCATGCCATTGTTGACTAAACATAAACCAACATTTTCAGCATGCCATTGTTGACTAAACATAAACCAACATTTTCAGGTTCTTATTCTGAGCAGCCTCTAGAAGGCCTAGAGGCAGAAGTGGCTGGTCAGCGATATATTTTAGAAGATAAAACACCATTACTTGCATTTCTTCTTTCCATGATCTTCAAAGTTATCAAGATCAGATGCTTCTCTAGGTCATTTTAAGGACCAGTAGTGTACCTCCTGATGTAGTTTTAATCCTCATAAAGTTCTACATACTAAGAATTAAAAGGAAGGAAAATTACCAGAGTATCCTGGCAGATTATGCAATAGGTTAGATATCATGTTGCTATTGGGAGCAAAAAGAAGGTTTAATCTTCCCAAAGTTGTTAGCAGTAGCATGCTCGAGTGTAAACTTATACAAGCGAAATACCTCATAGAGAAGGTGCTTCATACGTTCACTAATCAGCTTGCTTTCATCTCGCAAGGCAATACTTATGGCAGGATGTAGCCACTGAGCATCGTTCAACCATGCATTGATGAAAGGGTGACCGGCAGCTACATGACACCACCAAGTTGGTCCAACCGGGCGTTCCCAGTATGGAGCTGCAACATCTGCTACAGCGACATCATCTTCCTCATCGGCAAGCTCAACAGGCTGAGAGGCCCAATCAGTATCAACATGCACTGTCTGAAGCAGCTCAGATATTCTAGCCCAGCCTATTGGTATCCAGTAATTACCAGAAGACCTTTCTCGGGGATTATAAGGATAATCTTGTTGATTATCTTGGACATGCGGGTTCTCAATGTCAACATATCCAGACTCTGTATTATATGGTTCTATAAACTGATCATTGTCGACATCTTGGGGTGAGAAATAACTCGCTCGACTTTTGGATAGTGGTGGCTTTTTAGGTTCCCTGGCAGCATAATGTCGTGCAGAGTGATTTTTAAAAGTGGATCTTGATTCATTTGTCTTCCGTTGGCCACGGACAAATTCAAAGGCACAAAGCAGGCCATCTGTCCATAACTCACTTCCCAGCGTGACATCTCTGGACAGTTGCTGTTTATGGTTCTCTTGGTTCTTCATGCCATTGCTCATTTCTGCACTCTCATGAGTAACACTACTCACTTCGCTCCCCCTTTTAGTTTCAGCTTAGCAAGCATTCCTGAAATACTCAGCAATAGATGGACTCAAGTCTGAAAAGGGTCACAAAATAAAGGAAGACAACAACGATGGAATCATAGATTATCAGCATTATTTGAGGATTGCAAGTGTTAACATTTTGCCTAGACCAGATTACGTTTGTAATGTAATCTAATGAAAAAACATTTTAACAAAAAATTTGAGTTACTCCAATTATCCAATCGATTCGAGCAACAAAAGGTATATACTAAGACCAAAGGAACTAATGCTGCTGATGTGAAAGCAAATTTGCTCGGACTCAGGTGGGGCATCCGATACGGGCACGGATCCTGGTGTCGGATTCAGCAAAATCCAAATTTTAAGATTCAGGGGTTGTGCGGATCCAGGTATGGATACAGGTGTGGGGGTACGGCTAAAAAAAATTCAAAATTATAAAAAATAGAGCTATAAAGAGAAAGAAAGCCATTCAAGGCCTTCCACCAACTCTCCTTCTATATCGCTACTACTGTCTGCCATAAGTCCGAACTCAGAACACGCCCTTGAATTCTTGGTTTTTCTGAAACACAAAGCAACAAATATGAGACAAAAGTACTACAATATTGAAGGTATGCCATTTCCCGTGTGTTAAATATGTTTCATTTTTAATTTTGAGAAATCAAAATCTCAATTTCCCCCCAAATTTGTCGATTGACTCAGGCAAAAGTATCCGAAGTTAGTTGACCGAATCCGGGACGTATCCCGCTCCTGCACCCGCTCCCATCCCGTGTCAAGACGGGTGCGGCACCAAAAACAAAGAGTCCGCGCAACTTAGTACGAAAGATACAATTTATCATTCCACCACTTCAATACCAACTAAAGATATATACAAGTACCAAAGGAACTAATGCCGCTGATAGGAAAGTCAAAGGCTGTACACCCACTTATAATACTACCACTTCAATTCAACGAAAAACAAGATGAAATTATAAAAGATTCCATCTCCCCCAAGTATCACTGGTGGTGACTAGAGCAGCTGCAAATGATGCTAATTCTTGTTCATAATAAGCTGATAAACAGCAGGAATAACATACTCAGGAGGTATGTTCACCAGCACTTATGGTAGAAGTTATGCACTAATTATTCATCAACACTCTCGATGATTATCACAAAATGGTGTATAACCAATATTAGAATTAGCAATATGGGAAGAAGAATGGTTTTCAGCAGGTAACTCGTACCAAATTGTGGCATTATCTTTTTACCGAAACTCAGACTGAATATGCATGAACTGAGATACATTCACCAAAAGTTACATAATTTGCGCTTTTAAGGGTCCTGTATAGTAGGTTCAGCCAGAAATCCACTGAAGTAGTACACTTTTTTTTTGGATAAATAAGAAAATTTATGAAATGGTGAGAATTAATCCACTGAAGAAGTACACTTCGAGAGTGTATCCTGCATTCAACAGTTAGAGGTACATTCCTAGACACATGTTTTACAAGGCATAACAATGACTGAAGAGAGAAAAGAACCAATGAAGGAAAGTATTTTTCTTGAAAAAGTCATTTCTGGTGTTACAGAAAAATATTTTCCAAAGGAAAAAAATTTCCACAGAAAGGGGAAAATTGTCCCTCATTTATGAGCAGATTTTATCTTCTTTACAATAATCCCTACTCCTAAATCCCAACATGTCACTTGCTCTAAGCCTCTAACCAACACATACACATTGGTATCAAACTATAACACTCAAAAAAATCATAAAACCTCTTTCCAAGGCACCTCAATACCAAACAAGTAGAGATTAGCTATATGAATCCTCATAGACCATGTTCCGAATTTAAACTCATCTTAAACCAACATTATACAACCTAAAACCAAAAACGAAAAGTATTAGAAAGTCTCTACATTCCCTACTGGCATACGAATCCCTGATAGGGCTAAAAGACTCCTAGAAAGCATAGCACTTAATGTAAAACTCCGCCATAGCGCATGTCGGCGGTCCAAGTCCGGATAAAGGAGAAGGGTACGAATCACTAATAGGGCTAAAAGACTCCTAGAAAGCATAGCACTTAATGTAAAACTCCGCCATAGCGCACGTCGGCGGTCCAAGTCCGGATAAAGGAGAAGGGTTGCAGTCAGCGACGAAGCTAGGAATTTACTTAAGGATGTTCAAACTTGAAAGAAGAGAAAAATTCTGCGACAGAGGGTGTTCATTATACCTCTAAAACCTAATATTTTACCTATATACCCGGTGTAAGTTTTCGACGAATTGACCCGCCTTTAAGACATGTAGCTTCGCCCCTGGGCTGGCAGCTAGCGTAAAACTACCCAATTCATGATGAATTTGCTGATAATATCATCGATCTTTCATAAATTGTACATTCACCAAACATGCTTCGCTATATAAATCGCAATAAACGTTTAGGAGAACTTACGAGTAGCGAGGGTGAAAGAGTGATTGGCTCCAGATGAAGAATTTGTCCCTTGAATTCCAGAATTTTCCTCTAAATTTCCCTCATATATTCCTCCGTTTCTTCTATACATGCCAACTGCCGCAATCTGCTGAGGCTGACTGAAACCCAGCGTTCACCGATCACTAATCAATTCAAAGCGCCTCACCCTCAATTTTATCAACAAAAACGAGTATCTATACCTTTTTATATTATTTAGATATTTTTTTATAGGTGAAAATCATTTACCTCACACAATCTTAGTTTAAAAATCAAACTCACCTCCCAAACAATTATCATTTTCATCCTTCCTCCTAGGCAATATTTATTTTACCCTTAATATTTTCAACTCTCTCTATATATAATACTTTTTTATGTTATTTAGATATTTTTTTAATGCAGGTATATATTAGTATTATATCTTATTATATAATTTAATCTAAGTTCACTAATATTATTATGAATTTATTACAAAATGTATTGCTACTTTATTGTTGTTATTATTATTATTATTATTGAAATGCATATAATGTCTCTGTGTGTGTGATTTTAAGTTCTACTATTTTATTATTCTCTATGTGTATATAAATTTTTGAGTTTGATTACTATTACTAGATTTTTTTAAAATTATAATTAAAGTTCATGTAAAGTGTAAATAAATATTTTTTTAAATTTATTATAAAATTTACCTCCATTTTATGCACATTATTTTTTTAATTACCTGCATTGTATAATTTATAAAATTTCCACTCTCTTTTATTTTTAATTTTGTAAATAGATTGAGTTTTGATTGTTATTAATAAAATTACCGATACGAGTAATTTATTTATTGTAATTTTTTTCCTCATTTATTTCACTATCGAACATCATTAACTTATATGCTTGACTACTACTTCTCACTTTTTGTGGTTTCAAATTTTTTTTTAATTTATCTATAGGTAAGTCAATAACATAAATTAAAATAAAAAAATATCATTATATTAAAGAATAAAAATAAGAGATAAAAATTATAAAGAGTAAAATAGGCATTTTAAGAAGTCACCTTTGGTACGAGGAGTAGAACGATAATTGTTAAAAGTTGGAGGATGAGTTTGATTTTCAAAACAAACTTGGGAGATGTAAATGATTTTCACCCTATTTTAAGATATTGTTATATTATTTAAGTTGACTATATTTTTTCAAATACTTTAAACATATTTTACACATATAAGGAGGTGTGAGTGGTTGGCTTTGGCGGGTATGAGAAGAGATAGAGGGCGACCTAAGAAGTACTGGGGAGAGGAGATCAGGCGCGACATGATGCGGCTTTAGATGGCCCTTGATAGGAAGGTTTGGAGGCCGAGCATTAAGGTTGAAGATTAGAAGGTAGTTGAGTGTTTTTCTACTTTGTACCAAGGTGCAAGGCTAATCCGATAGTGTTATGTCCTAGACTGCTAGGGGTTCATGTTGTGTTCGTACTATTTTTTTTGTTTTTATAGTACCGTACCTTTGTTACTGGTTATTGTTATTTCTTTCCCATCTATTTTCTGGTTCTTATGATGTTGGTATTATCTTTCTAGCTTCTGTTGATGTTACTGATCTATTGTGTCTTTTCGTCTTCTTGAACCGAGAGTCTATCAGAAAAAGCCTCTCTACTCCTCCTGGGTAGAGGTAAGGTATGCATACACACTACCCTCCCCAAAACTCACCTGCAAGATTTTACTGCTGTTGTTGTTGCTGTTGTACATATAATATTGTCAAACAGTTTAAATATCTTTTAATATACAAATTTGCACTCTCTATTTTATTTCATATGGCACTTTTATTAATGTACACACGAGAATTTCATTGAATTTAGTCCATACATAATTTGAGCTTAATTATTAGGTTCGTAAAATATAGAAAATTTTACCTCCTATAGCAAAGCTTTATACTGTATTTATTATAAATAAAAATCCTTTTAAAATATTATTTTCTATAGCTACCTTTTAATTTTATAGCAAAATATGTATTTATGGTCACTTCCTATAGTTAAGCCATTAAATACGCTGTCTATATTTTTCGCTCTTATTCTTTCAGTTTATTCTCTCCCAAAATCACCGCATATTACTATTTCTCTCTACACAATCTCTCTCTCACAACGCCATTGTCTTCCCCATTGTTGAACCACGATTCTCTCCTTTATTTGCAGGTTCTCTCTCTAGATTGTTCTCAAACCCTAGAGTAGATTTTGCGGATAGGTGATGGCAAAAATTTGTTGACAAATACCTTATAAACTTGCATTGTAACAGCAGCATATAAAAACCCCACCTTGATTTCCCATTCAAATGTTTCTCATCTAATGTTACTGTCGGGGTCCTTTTCGCCATCACCCATAAATTCAAAGAACTCAACTTGATTTTATCCAGTGTATTGACATAGGAGATTTTATCCAGTGTACATTGGTTTTGTTGAATTGATTTTGAATATTGACATGGGAGAGGAAAGGACAGAGGAGATGGTGGCAGCGGCTAATGAGATTAGGATTAGGTTTGGGATTTTTAGTTTGTACAGTGGTTTTCTCTTCTTGTATTTATATCTATTCGATAAGGCACATATTTATACAGTGATTTTCTCTTCTTGTATTAGATGTATCTATATGTATTCGATAAGGCATACACTGATTTTTATTTTATACAATAATTTTTGACTGTTATATTTAGATGTATTTATATGTATTTGAGTTCATACAACAATATTTTTAAATACATTGTTAGTTCTATCACTTTGATGTTATTAATCAATTAGTTATGCATTCCATCTAACTCTATTCATCTGTATGTTCAAGCTAACTGTATCCATCTGTATTTAAAACAACAATTCAATGAAATACAGTAAAATATTCTCAATACAAATTGAAAATCAATGAATACAACCAATGAAATATACCCAATAAAGCAGTAATACCATGTATTAGATATAACTAAAATATTGTGAATACAAAAATAAACTTGAATACATCGAACAATGTCAGGAAAAAAATCTTGAATTGTATTAGAAAAAAAAGGACTGAAACTCTGAAGAATGCTCTATTTTTTGGTGTTTAGCGTCTCATAAATCTTCTCATTAATTAGATTGATAATGTTGTGTGTTATGATTGATTTAGGTGAGTTATATTAGGAGTGTATCCTATTAAATTAGCAACTTTCCATTATTAAACAATTGAAGAGACATTATTACGTCGTATTCATGAATATAGCGGTTGACAACTAGACTGCCCCATTTTGTAGCCGATTTTTGCTACTGTATTCATGAATACAATAGCTCGAATACATCGAATACATTACCATAACAACTGAAAGGTAGCTACGCAAAAGTAATTATATATATGATAGCTATAGAAAATTAATAGCCACTAAACAATAGTCATTTCTAAAAATTTCTCTAAAATATATTGGCATTAAGTCTAGATCAAATTATTTAATCCAAAATATGGATTTAACTAAAAGTTCAAATTTTTTGGGCTAGTTCATTGAATTGGTTTTCAAATGATGAACCGCTTCATTAGCCTAAAGTCTATTACATGTGTCAAATGATATGGCATGCCAAGTCAAATTGTCACGACCCAAAATCCATTAAGGGTCGTGATGGCGCCGGACACCATTGTCAGGCAAGCCAACACTAATTAGTTAATAACTTCTTGTTTTAGATAACTCTGAATTTACTTCTTTTATATATTTAAACAATAAAGAATAAGTTCCATTGAATAAATAAAAATATCTTTAACAATTTCAAAATACTGAATAATCCCATAGACATCCCAGAACCCGGTGTCACAAGTGCAAGAGGAATTACTAAGGCCATCTCCAACCTTGCCCCCATTTTTTATCCCCAAAATGAGAATTTTCCCATTTTGGGGACAACTTACTCCAACCATTCCCTCATTTTTTCCCCCAAACTTTTTTATATTCTTCTCACTATTCTATATTATATTATTATCTTTCATTTCAATTTTATTTTTTTGCATTAAATAAATTTCATCTTTTATTTTATTAATTTGTAATTTCCATAATTAAAGAAATTCCATAAAATTTTAAATAATACAATTTGTAAGGAATGATTATAGATTAACTAATAATTCAAATAAAAGTAAAATCATTGCGATACAAGATTAATTAAATATATATTACATAATGATAAAATTCATTCGAAATACTAGATAAATATTCAGTTTTTATTTAGTCAATACTATAATAATTTTGGTGTATCTGAAAATGACATAAGTCCCTACTAAGTATTATGTTGTTTACCATAGTTTCAATTTTTATGTATTTTAATTTAATGTATTTTCAATTGTCATGTATTTCTAA
>MU763068.1:166998-180896 GCA_026770625.1 Nicotiana glauca | reverse complement strand
GACAAATGAACTCAGGGAAGGACCTGGTCCATCTTGGGAGACACAGTTAGTCATAACCATTGCACATGAAAGGCACGTGAAGAAGATATGTATTGAAGATTGCACAACAAATATCTTTTGAACGGAATCGAAAAGGTTGCATTGAGTTCTAAGGAGGACAATCTCCTTATGACAAGAGAACACAATCCTAAGCTAGGATATGGATGGGAGTTTGTATTGGTTAAGGACTCAAATCGACTAAGGATAAGCATTGGAGTCTCGATCAAACTCTGACTGTTAATCTATTAAATAACCATGTTGTTCTCTTTTACAGATATAGCACATACCCAGAAGTTAAGCACATTTGAGAGCAAAAAGAGCAAGTCTAATTTGCAAGCAATATATGCGAGATACAAGTGTGCACGTCTGGATCTACATGAACTAAGATAGAAGAACCAGTTTCATCATTGTGTTTGTTCTAAGTCTAGTTGAATTGTAGTAGGTTTTAATATTGTACCTTTTAGCTTTCTTAGAAGCAATTGTATTAGGTACTTTGAGTATTCAAGTTAGAGTTAACTTGAAGTTGTCGCAGCAGTAAGATGCTGGTTGCCACAACGGGATTAGATTTAATCCTTAGGTTTACAAAGAGTTTTGTAAATGCAGTTTTGGCTCCGTGATTTTAGTGGAAGTTTGGGAAAATCCTACTGAGTAGTAGGTCGTGGTTTTTTCACCTTTTGAGCCAGGTGTTTTTCATGTAAAAATCTATGTGCACTTTACTTTCAGTACTTATTATTCGGCAAACTGCTGTAGTTAGAACACTTAGAAGAACCAGGTTTTTCTAACGCGAAAATTAGGTACTACACAAATCACCCCCCTCTTGTGTGGTATTGACGTTAATAACATCAATGGTTCTAAAAATATGTGATATAATTCAGTACCCATTTTTTAGGCAATAGATTCTAACTGTAAATGAAGAGAATACGATATGCAAACAAAAACTCTCGCAAGGTTGAGCCTCGAGCTGGCTGGAACAGGGCTTCGAGGTCTAGTTTGGCAATGAACAACTAATGAAGAATAAATGATAATGAAGGCCTTAAAGATAGAGTTTTATTATTAATAGTGGGCAATGAAGAACAATAAATGAACAATAAACGAACAACCAACAAAGGTATAACATAAATGTTGAGAACATTTAAGCAAGGAGAACAGAGAATGTTGTATTCTATTTAATATTTAGTCCACTTTACAAAATGATAAGGGTCCCCTTTATATAGGAGGGGAGAATCCGAACATGGTACATGTCTAATCCTGACTAGGAAAAGCTATTGGTATAGCTGTATAACAGCTCAGTACGAATATGCACTATTTCTCACAGACGCTGTCAGTCCTAATCACATGCCCTTGGAAACTTCCCACATTTTCATGATGGTTGTCGATTTGTACTGCTCCAATATTGACCCTCGATATGATTCCTCTAGGGAAGCACATTGAGGATAGACTTTGATTTCTGCTTCAAGCTTCTCGAGGTCGGGAGTGGAGTGCCCCGGTACCTCAAAGTTGAACTCCCTGATTTTTGTTGTATACCGCATCAAATCAAAGCTTTCACCTGAGTTTTCATCTTTCCTCTCTTGTTCTGAAGGAATCATGACTACCAAGCCCAACTATGTTCACCAGAAAGAGGGATGTCCCACCTCTGCTTCTCGAATAGCTGGTGGTACATCACCGGCGTTTGGCGAGTTAACTTCAAACTGTTATGTCTCGATGAGAGATTTTACGATATAGAAACCTCTAGACATTCTGGGCCAATGAGAACATGTATCGAGGTTCATTCGATCAATGAAGAGAGACACCTTGAGGCTAAGAGGAGAGACTGCAGATGCTGAGAAAAGGTGAGGCTGCAGATATCCTCTCGGAAAGAGGATATTACGACCCACGCAGATGGGTTTCTGAATGTGTACACATACCCTTTTATGTCGAGTCCTCTCACCTTTGCATTATTGAGGTCTAATTACACTACAACGTCGATCCACCAAGCCCTTTATCACTAGTGATAACAAGGACAGGGATCGAGGGTGGATGAGTCAGTTTGTTCGAGTGAGGACATTCGATATTATTCTTTTGGAGTACCTGCCGTTTCCCAAGAAACAGAATTTCAAGTGTAAGTGATATACTGAACTACAATATTTTAGTTCTTGGTGGAGCCAGTTTCGTTAAGGGCATTTTCTTTCTTTTTCTGCAGCAATTCTATGGATGCCAAATGAGGTCCCTGATCTTGCAGATCGGGCCCGCAAACTGGCGGCCTCTTCAGCTTATGAAGATAGCAAGTGGAGAGATTTGTTGAAGGGAAAATGGGAGGCTAAGAACCATGGTATGTTCTATGTATTCCTTCTCTCTAGGAGAACTTTCCTTTACATACACTAATTTCTTGGTTGCAGGCATCAGTGAGTTTTCTGAGGTGAGACCGTCCCCGTACGAGAAGGAGGAAGGACCTTCGACTTCTGAGACAAGGAAGGATAATAAAATAAAGAGATCCTCGAAGGACAAGGATTCCCATTGTAATGTAGGACTCACTCGGAGGCGCGAGGAGGACATTGCCGCTGACAAAGATCTCATATTTATTAGTAGTTATGTGGACATCAATGCACCTAGAGAGGATAATTCTACATTGATGGCTTAAACCAGGAGGTCTCCTAAGATTGTTGAGCCTGCTGGGTTCCAGGCCCCTAGTCTCAAGGGAGAGATTCCACAATAGAGGAGAGATAAAGGTCCTTCATTACCTGATTTGGCAGCTGGTTCTCGGACGACGGGAAGGTAAATTGGCATTGATGTGTCTCTGCCCAAATAGAGCGCCTCAGGATGATCTACCGAGGCCAATAAGACCGAGCCGGTAGATGTGAAATTGACCTTAGAGAAAGCTCAGCGACTCCGCTCTATGGTGAGTTTTGAGGTTATTATTGCTTTTACAACTTCGTACTTTTTTTTGTAACCAAACCTTCTTTCTTGTAGGCCTTTGATAAGCTCAAGTCTGAGCTGCTTCACTGTGAGGCTAAGTTGCATAAAGCCTTGAATATGGAGAAATCTCTTAGGCTTTTTTGTGACAAGAAGACAAGATAGCTAGCATATCTGCGATCGGAGTTGAACCGATGTTACGATTATGAAGGCAACCTCGAGAAATAGGTAACCTCTATTTTGGAGGAATACACGCCTCTTCACTCATCTTCAAAAACTAATATTTTGGTATCTCTGTTGCAGGGAAAGACAGAGATGTTGGACCGCCTTCGAGCCGAAGCCAACCAGGTTAATTCTGAATGCAACAAATTAAAGGCATAGATAGATGCTCATGTTAGGGCCAAAAGGAACGCTTTGGCTAAGGCCTCCGCCCTCGGGATAGAACTTTATAGTGCTCGAGAAATCAACTTGGTCCAGATAAGCTGTATTGCTAAGCTTGAAATAGATCTTTTAAAGATGAAGGCTGAGGTTGTGGATGCTCGAGCCGAAGATGAAGAGGTCCGAGCAAAGGCCGATAAGAAGGTGGCCATTTATCTGAAAGATGCTGTCGAAAATCGTACAAAGTTGAGGGGGCTTTTGATCGAGAGAGGATGAGTAATGAATATGCCCGATTTAGATCTCGGAGGGAAACTCTCGGGGAGATTCATGGTAAGGTCTTCAATCTCTGTAACGAGATAAGGCAGTCCAAGGCAGATGAGTTCGACACCAAGTTTCTCATTTTCGATGCTGAAGACAACAAGGAGGCCGATAAGGGAGCTGGTCCCAAGGGAGCCGATGGGGACATAATTCCTGATGGGAAAGGCTAAGTTCCTGAGGGTAGACTAGGTTTTTCTTTCTTGTTATTTGTATCGGGCTCCCTGTGGGAGTGCTATAAATGTAGCTTTGTACCATTATTTATAATAAAAAAGGAACCCTTTGGTTTTCCCTTTATATAAATTCCCAACTGCTTGTGTCTTTGTTTAGAACACAAATTAGGAAGGTATTCATGCTTTTCCGACAATTAGTTTGATGTGTTGGACATTTAGGTAAGAACCTTTAGGTTGTGTTTGATGAACAATTCATAATAGTTTACTTTTTAGAGCTCGGTCCTCGAATCAAGTTTTGACTTAGGCTCATTGACCCTTAGGTTTTAAACGTATTATCCCTTAGGATCTTTAGGTTGGCCCTTAGGCTCTTATGTATCGGCCCCTAGGCTCTTTTTGGATTGGGTTGATGCGACCTCTAATATGGCTATAGTTTTCCCTCATTTTGGGTAAAGACTTTTCAAGTTTTGATTAGGCCTTCACATGTTTTGTGTTCATCCGACTCTTCGAAGGTTCAAACGAGAACCTCGATTATGAGTCGATATGTGACGATAGCTGAGTACCTGGGGAGGTTTGCTCAAAGGCTGAGTTTTTGAAACCTTTTCATCAAAGGCTGATTATTTTGAAGCCTTTTTATTGTTTGGAGCTGATATTATCGAAGCTCCTTTTCTTATGCCGAGGGTAGCCTGATTAACCGGTTATTTTTGAAGTATTCTCGAAGTATTTGGAGGCCTTTTGTTTTATGGAGATAGTCGGACTTCTCTGATGTTACATCCCATAATTTCGTACGTGAGAGTACGTCGTAGGTCAATTTATGTAAGCTCGAAATTGAGATAATTTCTGAAAGTATATAACATAAGTTCATCATTTTATCTTGGAGGTTGCAAATCTTTATGATCATGAATAACAAGTACCAAAAGGGTTGGAAAGCTTAGACGCTAAACGAATTGAAGAAAATAAATTTCATCGAAAGTCGACAAGGTTGGAATGTTATAACATATAATTTTGGGGTGAGACTAGGATGATTAATATGATAAGTAGTTTAAGTTATGAGTTATTTTAAACGTATGATAGTCGTGTGTTATTTTTTTAAGTCAAGCGAGTTGTGGATCGAATATTGGCAAAAGTCATCACAAGTTGCATTCATTATGTGCTGAAATTTAGGTCAAATGTAGCTGCACTTTTCTCCCAATATACTTGGAATAAAGGGATGATCTATATATCAAAATTGAATATATATGAGTCTAGTTTCTAACGCATTAAACCATTTGTCGATATGATATCGGACTAGAGAGATATTAGAATTTTGTAAGACAGCGGAAGCAACTTCCTTGGGTCCCACAAAGTCAGTTTAAACTTCAGCTTGTATTTAAGTCATTCCTATGTCGTTTTAACTCATTTTTTCTCATCCACAACAGTTCCTAAACCCTCCTAAATGATCTCCAAGGGTTCCTCCATGATTATATGGTGAAACCCTAAGATAAAAACATGAATATAGAGCTAGAAATCTCGTGGTGCTTGTTAGATCGTAGTTCTTCATCTTGTGGCTGTTTTGGAGGGTTCTTCAAAGGTAAGTAACCTCAGATATCGTGTTGTTCTTTATGATTAATCTAATCATCAGTACCTTCTTAATTTATATTAGAGTTTCAAGGCAAACTACAAGTGTTTACACACCAACATGAACACAAAAGTTGATTCAAGAAAAGAATACAACTCCTATAGTGTTGTGGTGTGATTGAGGGTTGTTGTGAACTACACCAGCTGGGGATTTCAAGTGTTATCTACTTTATAAGGTAATTAAATCATGTTCTTGGTTGTGATTAAGGTCAATCATGTGTTGGTTGAGTTGTTTGAGTGAAAATCTACAATATAGTAATTGACATGGCATAAGGAATCGTTATCATTTTTGTGGGCTGTATTGAGGCTATATATGTGGTTTTTTGTGGCTGGAAATTTTTATAAATAGTTTTATTATGTAGTGACTGATTTTGTTAAGCTTATCTATGTGCTAATTCAATGGATTGAAGAATATAACATGAAAAATAAGTTGTTGACGATAAAGGTTAAGCTTCTAGGCGTGTGGACTATATTTGAAGATTATGCTTATGATGTTTTGGGTTCAAAATGATATTGTAATCATAAGTATGATGTTATATATGTTGTAGGAAGATTCATGGAAAAGGAAATGGATTCAAACCGTAGTTTGTTAATCGTAAATCGATCCTGCCGCTCAAAATGGCTGTTGAACAAATCAGAGAGCTTATTGTCAATTATACTATTGTTTTTTGGGCTGATTGGTTAATTTTGGTAACATATGGGATGTAGTACAAATAGGGGAGATGATGTCCATTTTCTTGTAGAATATTGTTTTCCAAGTATGAGAGTTACAACGCTTATATGATGACGACGAAGTCGGATTTCTCATTGTAGACGTAAGAAGATCATATTGAGCTTGCTTGGCAATTGGATAAAATATTTCAAAGGTATGTTAAGGAACTTCCTTCTTTCTTTTGGCTTGATCTAAAATGAAATGAATACGCTATTTCATAATGGATCTACTCCTAGCAACTAAGGTTGCCCATGTTGTTCTTTCCTTATAAAGTTATTCTAAACAAGTGTGTATGATCCTTGAATCCTATTGAGGTTCATATTGAGGGTATGGATGTCCATACTATTCTTAAGTCACTCCAAAAGTTTTAGAACGTGATTCCATGAGTCTAGCATGCATTATATATACTATCTATTTTACTCTACCGAGCCGCGCTATAGTCGGCCGGGTACGACACCTATTGTGCAACCACTGATCAGTTGGGTTTATCGAGCTCCATGTGGCCGGGTATAACTCTAACGAGCCTTATGATGGCCGGGTACATTTCTACCGAGTCCTCTATGAGGCCAGTACAATATGATGATGATGATGCCCATAGAGGCGTATATTTTTAAAAGTTTATGTATATACGTGTATTATGCATTTTATGTTAGTAGCCCGGAGGCGCTCAGATGTGACATGTTGTATCTCCTCTACATCTCTTTACATTACTATTCTTGTTTATGCTTTTATGTCTTATATACTCGGTACTTTATCCGTACTGATGTCACTTTTGCCTGGGGATGCTGTGTTTCATGCCCGCATGTCCCGATTGATATGTTGACTGTCCTCCCAGTAGGCTATCAGCTCAGTGGAAGGTGTTTGTATACTCCAATTGCTCCGGAGTTGCCTATTTGGTCAATATGCTTTGGATATGTATTGATTGGTATGGCGGGACCCTATCCTGACCTTTATGATTTTATGTACTCTTAGAGGTTTGTAGATAGATGTCAGGTCTATGGATACTTGTATGGCCTTGTCCGACTATATTTCTAGTTTACAAACGGTCATGTCAGCCTTATTGGCTCGTATGTCACATATATAAGTTTGTATATCATGTTGGGTCATCATATATTATGTATTCCCTTATGTTTTATTGTTGTTATCTCATGACGGTTTTCTGGCTCATTTACCCCTGATAGTATGATAAGAAAGATATGTTACGTCGGTACTTGGTTGAGCAAGGTACTGGGTGCCCGTCGTGGCCCTTCGGTTTGGGTCGTGACATCTGAGCCGCATTAATTCGGCTGTAGTTGTTTAGTTCGACTGTAGTCTTTATGGTTGGCCATATCCTTTATTCCCCGTGTGCAGTGACCTTGGAATCTACATCGAGGGTATGCCTTTTTAGGGGTCTTACAAGTTTGAATATAAAGCCTTGGCCTTAATATCAGGGTTATGCCTTTTTAAGGTCTTATAAATTTGAGCATGCCTTGTTGAGGTCTTACAGATTTGATTTTGCCTTACTGAGGGCTTACGAGCTCGAGTTGCCTAATCGAGGTCTTACGAATTTGAGTTTTTGATGGCTCGACGAGTTGACTGTCGATGACAGCCCTAGAGTGTTTGAGGATTTTTGGCCCTTGAGCCGTTTTGCGTGACAATAGTATACTTCTTTGAGGCACACGTCATTTTGACAAGCAGAGAGGCTTCTTTGATTAATTGACATATGTGACATGTTCTTTGCCTCCAGAGGATCAATTATTCTACATGGACATGCTTTATTTGACCGTTTGGCCCAATACAACATTCTTCTATCGAGGTCCTCCTAGGCATAGTTCTATTTTTTCCAAGAGGTGACCTCCTGGGGTGATGCCCCCGGTATTTGACGTTGATCAAAGAGAAGCCTTGAATACTTGATGAGTTCTCCTTAGGTTGCATATGGATGTTGCCTCATCAAAAACCTCGCAGGTAAAACTTGTTCGGGATAAAACTCGGTCTAAGGAAAAAATAGTGCAACACATGCTTTAATAACCACAATCTTCGAGTTAGAGGGCGCTTTGATTCCTCTCAATTGGATACCTACAATACGTTAGTATGAAACGTTAATGAAAAGGGAGAGGGCTGTACCTTAGAAATGATAGAGTTCAGGCCTCAATACATTTTAATTACTTGCTCCGAAAACGCGGCACGGTCCTTTATTCCCTCATTTGGATATAGCCGAGAGTGTCGGTTGTGGTTGCTGCACGACTGTTTGCTTGTCTTTTTGCTTTTTCGATATAGGGGGCATCGATGACGGTGCCATGTAGTGAAATACTAACGTCTCTCTTTCTACTGCTGCTCACTGTAAACTGCTTTTACTCCATCCTTGGTTGGAAATTTCATCATTTGATGAAGAGTTGATGGTACTGCCATTATATTTGTATCTGCGGCCTTCCAAGTAAGGCACTGTATCTCATGTCACCTTCGATGACATGAAATTTGGTATCTTGGATTGTACCGGCCACGTTGACCAGGAGGATGATCTCCCGTTTTATTGTCTCGCTCACCATGTTGAATCCATTTAGGACTCAAGAGGTGGATACGATCTGGTCGAGCAGTCTGAGCTACCCTACCACCCTCGACCTGATTATGTTAGGCTAGCTACCTGGATCCATGAGCACATATATCTAATTTGAAATTTATTCCAAAGAAAAGAAATTACCAGTGTGTCATTATGAGGCTGAGACAAGGTCTTGATGTTCTCTTCGATGAATGTGAGAGCATCCTCTAGTATGTAACTCTGAGTTCGGTTTCTCTGGTGATGGATATTTTCATTCGCTTGACAATGGGTCCCCGTGGGGTGTTGAACCCTCCAATGATCATATGGATGAGGTGCCGTGGTTCTTGTGGTTCGTTCTTCCTATTCGCCTGTCTTTCCCGAAATTGGTTTTTAGCTCGATCGCTGTGGAACTCTCGAAGGTGCCCTTCACTGATCAGTTGGGCTACCTCTTCTCGAAGCTATCTGTAATCCTCGGTCCTATAATCGTGAGTTCCGTGATAATTACATACCAAGTTAGGGTTCCTCTGTGAAGGGTACAGTATGGGTTTTGGCCACCGGGTATCTTTTATTTTACCTATGGCCGATACGATGCCTGAGACATCGACGTTAAAGTTATACTCAGATAGTCGGGGTGCCTCAGTATGCCTATCAAACCCGGCTTTACTCATGAGTCCGCAAGAATTTTGACCTCGATATATCTTTCGATCTCCTCGAGGAATATTACGCCTAGGGACATTTATTCAATCTTCTATATATGTGCGGTATCTTTCCTTGTTTGGTCTCAACTCCCTTTCAGTAAATAATTGTTCCTTTGTTAAGATACTGCTAGGATATATTGAGCCCGAAGAGGCTCCTAATTGGTCGTCTTTGACCCTGTTCTTCGATTGGTACCTATTGTGCACATCCAGGTCACAACGGGATACTCGATCAAATTTTATTTCAGCTACTTCGAAGCTACCGAGCTTCGTTCGTACAATCCTTGGGTGAAAGCCTATACTGCCTAGTCATCGGAGACTGGTGGTAATCCCATTCGCTCAATCTTAAAGCGAGATACGAATTTCCTTAGCATCTCGTTTTCTCTCTATTTTATTTTTAAAACATTGGACTTCCTGGTGGTGACCTTGATGGTACCAACGTGTGCCTAGACGAAAGAGTCTACCAACATGGCAAATGAATCTATTGAATTCAGTGGTAGGTTATGATACTATATCATAGCTCTCTTTGACAATTTTTCTCCAAATTTCTTCAACAAGATGGACTCAATTTCGTCATCCTTAAAGTCATTCCCTTTTACAGCACAACTATAAGCTGTAATGTTCTCATTGGGGTTCATGGTCCCATTATACTTTGGGACATCAGGCATTTTGAATTTCTTCGGGATGGGCTTTGGAGCCGCACTTGGTGGGAACAGTTTCTGTATGAACTTCTTTGAGTCTACGACCTTCATAATCAGGTGTGCGTACAGAATTTGACCGACCCTTGAGTTATAAGTTTTCACCTTTTTATCGTTAGCCTCTATCTTCTTTTCTCATGATTCAATCATTTTGGTGAGGTCCTTTAGCATCTTCATAATGGCGGGGTTTGTTGCTGACACGTTGTTACTCAATCTATTTTGTGCCTGCTTGACTCGAGGAGCCGTTACCAGTGTTGCTGTGCTTGGAGTTTTTTTTGTTGACTTTGTAGCTGAGCAATAGCCACTTGTTGTGCTCACAACATCTCAAAAATGAGTCGAAGGCTAACTGCTCGTTCCTCCCAAGCTGGAGTCCCCTGTGATTCATGTAGGTTTTCCCAGCGCGTACTTCCTTTAGTGTGAGAACTTACATCAATATGCACATTGTTGAATGAGCTCACATCCACGGGGATTTGTACTGGTGCTACCCCAGGGTTTTGTGGTGGTACACCAACATCTGCACCGTTCTCTCCATGAAGCCCAATACCATTGTTTTGGGTGCATTTGCCGAGTTAGACATTTTTTGACCTGAAATCAGATATTCACGGACAAGAAAATGTGTGAAGAATAACGTGTGTTTTTAGAAAACTAGCACCAAAACCATCACTATTATTTTTAGCTTCACGATGGGTGCCAAACTGTTTACCTTGAAAATGGTATTGATAATTATATTTGATTATGGTTCTAAAAAATGTAATCTATCTCAGTACTAGTTGTTAGGAAATAGATGCTAAGTGTAAACAAAGGGAATAAGAACTGCAAACCAAATATTTCACAAAACTGAGCCTCGAGCTGGCTAGAACTGGGGCTTCAAGGTAGTTAGGGTAGTTAGAAATGAACAATTGATGAAAAAACAATGATAATGAAGGCCTCAAAGTGTAAAGCCCCAGAAAATTTTTGCAAAGTAATTTAGATTTTCAAGGTGCCAAGGTAGGCTAATTATTTCATTTTGTGTGGAAACACGTATTAATGATATAATGGATACCAATTAGATGTGGTAATAAGTGTATAAGTCTTTTTATAAGTTAACTGATGTCTAAGGAGCGGCCTAAGTCTAAGCCAAGTTGGAAAATTCAATATTAGACGAAAGTTGTAAAAGAGTGCGCACGAGGCCTCAATTTGAATCATCATATATCCAGTTATATAAGGATTTGTGTGATTACCAACCTATCAAATTAAATCCCTTTGAGTATAGTTTCCAACGCAGCAAACCGTTCGTCATTTGGAGGTGTATACAGAAAGTTATGACCATTTTACTAGACATGCGTCACCAGCGCGTCCAGGCGCGCGGCCGCGGGGCGGACAGCGGGGCTTCCTACCTGGAACAGCGGGGTGTACCGCGGAGGAACGCCGAGGACCAAAGGGGAACATGTGAAATGTCTAAAATACCCCTGGTCAGTGTAAAAACCTAAGGGGGTATCACTTTTCCTTTATTTTTTTCATTCAAGCTCGAATTTGGCAAGATTTCTTCGTCCTACCAAGACCTCCAACCCCTCCCATCTTCAATGTAAGTAATCCTTATGATCTTGGTGTGAAATTCTATCATTTATACACTTATATTGATGAAATTTCAACTTAAACACTTAGATTGTTCAAGAAATTCCTTCAAGAACCCAAAGAAGGGTTTTGCAAGATTTCTTCCAAAAAGGTAAATCCTCAACCTTAGACTTGCATATATGGAGTTATTATAGAAATATAAGTATGGATTAAGTAGTGTAACTCATGGGATAGTGATTGGAAGCCATAGGTGCCCAACCTAGGTTGTGTTGGTATTGTAAAGATTGTGAGATGGGTTATTGAGGTATGATTCTTGGGGTAATCGTATTATGTTTTCATGCATGTACAAATTAGGCTTGTGGAAAGATTGATGTATATAAATAAATAAAGATGGGGTTGGGGAATGAAGGAAGTCTTGTAAAAGAGATTAAAAATCAAGATGCTCAACTAGTGTTCGATAAAATGCTCAAATCAGTTAAAACCATGAATACCTTCCTAATTTGTGTTCTATTTTGTATGTCTCGAGTAGATTGGGATTGCTAGAATTTCCGAAACGTCGTAGTAAATTAAGGAAAGCTTAAACGAGGTATGTATGGCTAACCTTAACTTTTGTAGAATCCCCTTGTTGTGACGAGCGTACGGTATGTGTACCTTGTATGAAAATATGTGAATTGGTTGCCTTAATTGATTTCCCAAACACCAAGTTATATGTGATTGTGAGATGTTATTTTATGTGCTTATCTTGTTATGCGCAAAGTTCTAAAAGCTTGAGGATGTCGACATGAAGTATGTGTTTACTTATGTGAACTATTTGTGAATTATTGTGATTAATGTGCCTTGAACGTTGTTGGTTAAGTCTTCCGATATGATGGTGCAAGTAAATGGAAACAAACCAAATTTGGGTGTGTGAATGTGTTTGTGTGGTAAGAGCTGTGTAACAAATGATGGAAAGAAATCGTAATCGATGCAATTGGAACAACTGTGGTAATAACATATATGGCTTGTCGTGGGCAATTATTGTTGTGACATAAAATGCATATGAGTTGTTGAATATGATGAAAATGGTATTGATGGCAATGGAAATTCTTGTAAATTGTTGTGGTTGTTCTTTGAGAATTGTTGTTGTTGTTCTTTGTGAATTGTTGTTGTTGTTGTGTTGTTTGTGAATTGTGATTGTTCGGTGGGATCGGGTGTCGCACCGCAACACGAAGTAATAAGGTGTGGGTTGTGGTGATAAGGGCGGGGCGGCTGAGGTAATAAGGGTGGCCGAGGTAATTAGGGTAGAAAGTGATCGAAATCACTATTGAAATTGAAATATGAGAAAATTGTGAAATCATTGATGTGAAAATGCTGAAAAGGGAAAATGAGAGATTGTTAAACTTGTTTGGCTTTGGTTGTTCCTTTCATGTGCATTAATTGTTGATTCTATTACTGTTCGGTATTTGTGTATTTGTAAGGCCCCGTAAAAATTTAGGCTCAAAACTTAGTAACTCGCAAGCTCGCCACGTTTCGGACCCTTGGTAGTGATCTAAGCTTTAAAAATCAAAAGAATCAAGTTTCCAAAAAATTGTCATTTATGCGGTCCAGAATGTGGCAGCAGATTAGCTATGCGGACCGCATTCCTGCCGCAGAGTGAAGCAGAAGAATTGTCCAAATTGAAGATGAAAATACGGTCTACTATGCGATCGCATAATCAATATACGGACCACATAATTGTCGTATAAATTCCTCAAGGATTTGTGGAGGTCAATTCTGCGGTGCAAAATGCGACCGCATAACAGGAATGTGGACCGCATTCCTGTCGCATACCCAGGCAGACCCTCATGGTTTTTGGAGTCATTTTTGTGGTCCAATCTGCGGACCGCATTTTGATTCTGCGATCGTAGAATGCGACCGCAGATCTTGCCGGGCCCCTATTTTTTTCCAAATTTTAAGACCCGACCCCTTTTTAATAAAACACCCCAACCCCCTCATTTTAACAACATTACTGATCAAATTAAGAGAGAGGAAAAGAGGGTATTGAGAGAGAAAATCATCTTCTCCAAATTATTGTTCTTCAAAACTATCTGGGCCGGGGAAATTCAAGCTTATCTTCATTCCCCCTTCCCTACAGGTAAAATCCCTAACTTTTCCCATTGAAATTCTTTTTTTAAACTAAGGGGAGGGAGGGGAGTCTCATGCATTGGTCCTTGAAAATAATGGTTGAAATGGTGCATGCATGTCTAGTAATAACCTAAAATCTAGTAAGAGGAATTGGGTAGGGGTAAAGAAGTGTTCAAAGAAGGGTTGATAACCTAAGTAAGTTGAGTAACAATT